>VZTO01022281.1:1717-18078 GCA_013400615.1 Syrrhaptes paradoxus
ATACAATAAGCAATAATATTTCAAGACTAGATTTTAAGAATGACTTAGTGGAAAGAAGCTGAGAATTCACAAATAAATCTGGCAGACTTTCATCAGAAAAATACAGGTGCTGTTCTCAATCCTATGACTCCTGATACCAGTGGGGAAGTTCCTCTTGTTGTTCTACTATCACTCCAATGAAATCATTGATACTACCACGTTCAAACTAGCCTTGACCACCCCAGGCAAGATACAGCGCTGTATTTTAGGTTTTTAAGTGGTGCCTGGGCAAGTCTGATGACCAGGGACAGAAGATTGTACCTGTCCTGTCCCCAAATACACTTCCTCTCCAGAATGACTGTGTCCCAAGACTTGTGTAACTTCCTGCCTCCTGTATACAGCTCCTTCATCCCTCTGTTTACTATAAAATAAACTAAGACTATGTCTATAAAATCCATCCTTAATCACTGCAACTGTCTTACGCACTAGCTCCTTTTCCCCCCTCAGACACTGGTCAGAAGTACCTACAGTTTTGTAAATACAGTAACATAGGTCAAGTTACTGCCTTTTGAACTTACTGTAAAATATGATCAAAGGACTTCATAATTAGTCAAAACTGGCACTGTAGTTATATATCAGGTGCATTTTTTTAAACTTAACTCTTAAGTCTCACCACTTGTAACAAAATTTATTTCTATGCAAGGATGTTAGCCTCCCAGATTTGAACCGTGAAACCCCTGACATTAATAGAAATTAATTCTAAACTTTAGCCAGGATAAGGTTGGGGTTTTGCATGTATGTGCTGTGAATCAACAGATACTTGTGTCCCGAACCCAGGCAGGCTAACTTGTCAGCTGCATAACTTTTTTTTGGTTGGTTTATTATTTTTGTTTGTTTGTTTGTTTGTTCTTTTTTAAAGAACAAAAGCATATAAAAACCTGTAAATTTGTGCAACATACATCTTTAATTTTATACTGGAAGATGCTTCAATGGATCTTCCTAAAAATGTGATACTGTATTTATATTTATTTTCTTACATTAGACAAAGGAATGGGTTGCATGTAATCTGAAAAAAAATAAATCCCTTCATTTTTCCCAGATTAGCGGGATTGTAATTTTTGCAAGATAACACAGCAGTATTTCCTAGTATTTCAAGATTTTGCTTTTTGACTTAAAAAGAACAGACATGTTTAAAGTTTCTCTAAAAAGTTGTCACTTTGCTTTGGAGGAAAAATTAAATCAGTCCTGTAAATAAATAACTACCAGACTATATGGAATGAATTTCAAAATGTGTGACAAAAACAATGATCTCAGAAATAAAGTAGTAGGAATTAGGATGTTTGTCTAGAAGTACACAAATGCCAAGAAATTGGAAATCCCTTCAGATGGCATCTACATATGTTAGTCTAAATAGAAACCAAAAAACATTGTGAGATCAACTTTAAACAAATCTATTAATACACATATTCAGGTAAAATAATAGCTTCGCTATTTAGAATATTATGGTATAGCATGTCTGATCAGGGTCAGAACTACGGGTATGCTCTGGCTCTCTATATTCAAAGAATTCTATGATATTTATAAAATACATTGCATTTGCTTTTAAAGATTATTGCTACTGGCAATCTGTTGTATGATGTTGCAAACGTATTTTAACAATAAGTAGTCTTTGGTATTTGCACAGCTACAAGTAGGCTAATTTTCAAATGCTTAATGACTATATGATTTAATTCTCTAGATAAACTGTTTTTTTAATTATTGTGTTACAATTTGTGAGCTGACAGCTGAGCACTAAGGAGTCTGATCAGTCATCTCAATAGAAGCATGCAGTAGCAGAAAACTAGAAGAAAATAATTTGATAGGTAGGGTATTCGAAAGAGCTTAGCCTTAAGCTAGTGCAATCAAACACACTGCAACACAAATATATTCAAGGCTGAATTCACTTACCCATGCTGACTTCAGAAGGTCCTGTAGATTTCAAAAGTAACAGGTTTGACATATTCAGCCACTTAAGTCCTTTTTTAGGACTTAAATTTGAGATTCCACATGTGCATGTACCCTAACTTGTCTACTGGTCTTCATTTTGTCTTGGATTTTGAAGTGAAGAGATAGCCTGCAATCAATAAAAGTCGGGTACACTATCACATGACAACATAGACAATGCATCAAGGCAATTAACTACATCTTGTGTAAATATTATATTTAGAACACACATATACATTTTCTAATATCTCTTGTTTCAAGACATCAGCTTCTTGAAGAAAAAGTTGTTTCATACGTTCTCTTTGCAAAGTTCCTGGTTTGTGGAGAAGCATGCTAGACTCAAATAAGCAAATATATGAATGATACATTATCATTTAAAAATGAATGGCAAGCTTTACCAACCTGAAAATCTAAAAGATCAAAACATTTTGGGAGTCCTTCCTACTTATTTGCCAACAGCACTGAGGTGGAAGAAACTGAAAGTAGAAGTTTGGGACAGGAAAACACAATGAACTCTGATTATTTGGGAATACAGTTGGGGATGAAATCATCTGCCTGTAATTGTTCATTAGAGGATAGTTGGGTAGATTCAAACTAGCAGAATGATCACTTTTAAAAACAGCTTCAGCAAGGGACTATAGCTCTTTGTAGTTTAACTATATAGCAATTAGCAAATAGCTGTCTGTCAGATGATTTTTCCATCTTTTTTTTTTTTTTCCTCTGTGGTACAGCATAACTTAAATTGCAGCTCCCCATGAGTATGATTTGCAATATACAGCATGGATTAGTATTAGATAATACAGAATACAAGTGAATTGTAATACATACCATGCTACACACATAACTGTATATACTTTTAGATTTGGAAAATGCTTTTTGTTTATTTATTAACATATGCTGAAAAGTCTTGCATGTTTTTTCTCAAAACACCTACTAACAGCAAAAGATACACAATGGTAGTATTAAAGCCATAGTAACTGCAGTAGGATTTGATGTAAAATCTATAGTAGTTGTCAGATTGGTATAATAACTTTAATTCAGTGAGAAAATATGTTAAATGTTGTAATTTATAAAGATAAAAAATGAACCTTGACAGAACAAAAAATAGGTAAAATTTTATGCTTCAGATTAAAGGTTTTCTAGATATTGGAGCAGAGGTGTCAGAGGCAAACTGTCCTAGTTAACAACAGACTTTTACTAACCAGAAAGAAAATTAAAGATTATGCTATTGTGAGGTGCTAGGTGAGGAAAGAATACAAAATAAATTTCTAATTATGATAAAGATGTTCCAGGACTAACTAAAAGTTGATTTTAAGACAGAAACTCTTAGCAGCTTAGCTAATATGAAAAAAAAAAAGGAATAAGAACAAATCATAGAATAGTTTGGGTTGGAAGGGACCTTTAAAGATCATCTAGCCCACCCCAAATAAGGAAGCTGCATTTCTAAAACACAGAAAAATACACTGATGAATAGAAGAGAGGGTCCACAGCAAAAGCTCTGAGTCACATTCTGAGGAGAAAAAAATGTATTTCCATGCCAACAAGATTATTACATACACACAAATGTAGTAAAATACTTAAAAAAATTTTCCTATTGCAATTTATATACGAACATGAACAGAAGGCTAATAATCATTTGACCTTATTGTATAAAGCAGGCATTTAAAATAATTCATGTAATCAATCTGGAAAAATCCAAATTATGTTATTTACTATGCAACATGAAAAAAAAAAAAAAACCAAACCAAAAAACAGCTTCTGTATGGTGCATCTTTGGATTGCTCAAAGGCGAGAGTAAAAACAATGTGGGAAGTGGAAGTGTTTTATGTGAGGCTTTCTCTGTACAGCTGTGCAAGGATGGGCACTTCATTTGAAAGGATCCTGCTTTCAGTAACATCTGTTATTTTATTTCTACTTCAGCCGACTCCTTCAGCCCCCTGGTAATAATGCTACTCTTGAGCTAGACTTATGGGGCAGTGCCGAACTAAACCAGATTACATCAAACAGCTGTGGCAGGTATGCTACACATATGTAAATCTGAGAGAAGGGGAGCTTCCGGGAGAGCAAGCAGGAGGAGCTGAAGAGAAAGGCAGCATGTGCAATAGGAAGTGACAAGCAAATAGAGAGTCATCTCCTGCCAGCTCTGTCCAACAAGCTATGTGGAATCCTGGACAGGAAAGAGTTCCTGCCCCTTGAACGGTAGGAAAATTAATGGGCACCACTGGAGGCTGTTAGGAAAATATAGACTCACATTTAATGACAAAAGAGATTAGAAATGTATTTCATAAAATTTGAAATAACAAGTACATTGACTGGGTGGTCAAAAGTAAATTAGGTACTTGCCCTCATCAGACAACATTAAGAAAATACTGTTAGCACCACATAATGCAGGTTATATTCCCCCCCTAGTGGAAGACAAGTAGGAACAACTTTTTTAATATTAAGTTCATCTGGACAGGAAACCTATACAAACCTGATGTTTTGAAATTTCAGTGTTAATTTTGGGAGGAAAAAATCAGAAGTTCAAAAATGTAAATGACTTTAACTACATTTTTAGGCTCAGCACTGCAGAAAACCTTTTGTATAAAGAATATAGAAATTTCAAATTTTATTAGAAGCCTTTTTTTATGAAGGTTACATACCCTGATTTAAAAGGAAAATAGTTTTGAACACAGTTATTTTAGCCTAAAAAAAGCTGACATGTCTTACTTAAGCAAACTTGAAATTTAAAAAACAATTAAGACAGAGAAATATGCCAAAACTTGTACTTTTGTGAAAAACTGCCTGTTATGTTAATATGGTGGTACTCTTTTCATGTTTCAATGAAACCTATCAAATCAATTCTCATGTCAAACAACAGACCTAATGGAAGACAATTCATCTGATTCTGAAGTATTTTTTGAACTATAAAGGCAGAAATTAAACGGGACAAATGAAATTCCACTACTTTCTAAAGAAATAATGAGGCAAAGAAACAAGCATGGTTTCCAGGTGGTCTGGGTGTTTCTGCTCTACTGGAACTGGTGAAATTAATCACATCCAAAATCACAAAAGGAAAATTTTTAGCAAAGGCTACCTGTAGTGAACTGACTATCAAAGAGAGCTGTAGAGCTGGATTACATATGTGTAAAACCTGGCATGTCTGCCAGGTTAATAGGACATCAGAGGCAAAACAGAGCAAAAAGAAAGAAAAAAGGCTAAGATTAAGGAAGTATACCAGGTTTCAGAGCTGAATATATTGTGGAATTTTGGAGGCAAAAAAGAGAGAGTTTTGTTATGTGCTTTGGGAAAATAACCTGAACAGGCAAACTATGGTTGCCACAGCAACCATTGGTATGCAAGGGATCCCACGGAAAACATTTATTGAAAAAGTCTAATGAATTTGGACTTGATTAAAAGGGATGGTGCAGGCTTACTTCTCCAGGGGAAGAATTAAATTTGAGGTTTGTTGTTGGTGCAAAATAACTGGGACTAAGATAAAGGTATCTTTTATGGCCATTTAACATTTTACTGTCTTACTTTTTGTCAGGCTTTGGCATGTGCATAGCAACAGGGACTTTCACAGAGTTTTCTACATACCAAAATTTGTGTGGAAAAAAAAGAATATCTAGCTGGTGAAGGTTAACAGGGTAAGGAGAAGATCTTTTTAAAAAATGAAATTACTGAAGATGGACAGAAAGATCCTGTAATTAAAATGAACTGGATTGTTAATACCTTCAAATGAACAGTTCCTGTACTGTAGATTACCATTCCCTGAAGACTATAAAAGCTCTGTCAGCAGTCAGTCCGGTCAAAGGAGCAGATTGTACAGCGTGGAAAATTTCCATTTCCTTTTGAGCAGACTTTAAATTATCTTATTTCTATATTTTAAGATGGAAAATCTGACACATACCTGATGTATGATGATGAGCACAATATGTCTTTTCTACTAAGGCAACATGCAGTAAGGTCTCCCTCCCCAGGCTCAGAAAAATTAATCCATACTGTGTGTAACAGCTAACTGGAAGGATCCTAGAGCCAGACATGACAGCCAGTGAGGAACAATTATGCAGTAAAGTCTCCCAGTACACAGAGTACTCTAGGTTTCAATTGATAAAATAGAGAATATGAGGAAAAATGGTAACATTATGAATGGCCATTAGAGAACAATATATATTTTGTTGATTATGGGTTGGAATGTAACTCCTCACACATGCTGGGATGCATGGCTGTTTCTGGGGCTGAGGACAGGACTTAACTCCACTTGTCAGATCATGCAAACATTAGGAATCAGAGAGATGGAGGAAAAGGAGAGAATAAATAGGTTCTCCCTAGGGAGATATCATGAACTCTGCCACTGACCACCACCAGGGCACTCTTCTATGTCCCCTGCACTTATATTAGGGTAAGATTCTTATTCAAGCTATTAGCTACTCATATCCTCAATCAGCATTAGGTGCTCTGACAAGCATGGTTAGTTTAGCAATGCTCAGATACACTCTAATTCGTATGTCTGTGCTGTAATCTAAGGGACTGTATCATTTTTCTGTCATGTCTCGGTTTCACTACTTGCTCTAACACATTCAATTTTTAAAGAAATTCATCCCGCTTACACAGCAATTACAAGATCAGGATGTTTAAATGTTTCATATGGTAAATATCACATGCAGCTGATCCACTCCAGAAATAGCAGTAGTGTAACTCACTGTCAAATGGTTTCAGATATTTAGAGTGTGTGTTGGAGGACGGGTGTTCATCTTCCTGACTTTCTGCTGAGACATAGGTAAAAGAAGTAAAATCAGGAATGTCAGTACTAGCAAGAAGTTGCGAACTCTTGGCAGCTTTCAGCTGAAGCACAGTAGAGGTAAGTGCACCATCCCTAAGAAGTGATTGCCTTGGTGATGTGGCTGGTAACACTCTGCCCATTCAGCTTGTCTCCTTGCAGCATGCTGCCCTCCAGACAGTGAGGAAGGGGAGCAAGTTCACAAGTGCAGGAGATGGCTTATTTGATACAAACACAACATCCAGTGCCACGCAGCTCATCGAAGGAGACGTACTGGAGCTGGTTGGACATAAGCCATGGAACAACCAGGAAGATAACTTGGTGTAAATTGAACATAAGAAAGGAACCGAGTCTGCAAGAACAAAGGCTGCATGCTTCGCTAGCAGACCACGGCAGAAGAATGAGGAGTCTATGGTTAAACTATAACTTGGGGGTTTTCGCGATTGTTTTGCTCATGATGTTACTAAGACATAGGTAGAAAGAATTTGTTAGCCTAGTAACAACCAATCAGCATGCCTTTAACAAATTGTGTAAGAAGTTTTCTTTCTATATAAGTAGCAGTTTCTGTAGTAATAAACGACACTTTGCTTGCATCAAGCTATGTCCCGCCTCTCAGTCGCGGCAAATTGGTGACCCCCGATGTGATGCGGGAATAGAAACTCTGTGAGAGGAAAACCACCTATCTGAGTGGCATGCTGTGAGTCCCATGGAACGTTGAATGAGCTGCTGAAAGGAAGCAGGAACCGGTGCCAGCCCCTCTGTGGAGCGAACAGAGGTGAGCGCTGTGGGAAACATGGGGAATACCCTGTCCCCTTCAGAGAAAGAGGCGTATGATTATATGAAAGATTTGATGAAGAAGTATGGCAAATCTGTCTCTGATCAAGAACTTAAGGGGCTACTTCGGTGGGTTCGGGCTGAGATGCCCACCGTTATGGTATCCAATATCTTCACCAGAAATCTCTGGGACGATGTGGGGGTGAAGTTATGGGATGCAGCCACCATGGGAAAGGCAGAAACTCAGCGCATGCTCCCATGGTGAACTATTTTTGAGACTATTAAGATGCACAAACAGGCGCAGGAATCTCCAAAAGATGGGGGCGAATCCCCTTCTCCTTCAGCCACGCCGTGCCCTGCTCCAAGGGGTCTCCGGCCACCTTCTTCCATACCACCACCTCCGCCACAGTTGCGTAATGTGGGTTCGGCCGCATATTCCCCTGGTGATGATCCTTTTGATCCTGGAATTGTTGACCCTGATGATGAGCCAGACCTTTTTTCCCCTGATCCCCATGACGTCTGGGCTGGTATCAGACGCCAAGCACTAAAAGAGGGGGATTTAGGAGTGGCACAAGCTACAGTGGCTCCTGTTATATATCAAGGGCAACAGGGAGGTGCACAATGGGAACCGTTATCTTTCCCGGTGGTTAAAGAATTGCATCGTTCTGTCACGGAGCACGGTCTGTCCTCTCCATATTTTATGAATTTGTTGGCGTCTGTTTTTGATACGTATGTAATGACCCCACACGATTTAAAATCTCTTACAAAATTGCTGTTAACACCAGCACAGTACACGTTATTGGAAAATCTTTGGAGGGGAGGACTTCAAACGCTTCTGTTAACATATGCTGGTAACGCTAAGCAGGCCATTGCAGCTTTGACTTTAGATCATCTCACTGGAACGGGTCAATTTGCCGATCCCGCCACGCAAGTCCGCGTTATTCCGCGGCAAGTCCTTGAGGCTGTCCGTGAGGAGGCAAGGAAAGCCTTTTCTAAGGTCCCAGACTCTCAAAAACCATGAAAGGCCTTTACTACTGTAATACAGGAGCAGACGTTACTGTTATTGCACAATCCAAGTGGCCCCCCCCACTGGCCACTTGCAGCTGCAGCTGGGCTTTGGCAGGCATTGGAGGAGTCGGTGCCAGCAGACATAGTCTTGATGTTATCCATATCCAGGGACCTGAGGGACATTTAGCCCCAGTTAGACCTTTTGTGCTGCCTGTGTCTATGGTATTATGGGGGCGAGATGTCCTTTCCCAGTGGGGGGTCTCATTAAATATGCCTTTTTAGCAGGGGCCATTGAAAGGCGTGACACCTTAAAATTGACCTGGGAAAATGATACCCCTATTTGGGTGGAACAATGGCCCCTTCCACAGGAAAAGCTTCGCGCCCTTCAAGAACTGGTGTCTGAACAATTATCTAAAGGTCATATTGTCCCCTCTACTAGTCCCTGGAATTCACCTGTTTTTGTGATAAAAAAAACAATCAGGCAAGTGGCGCCTGCTTCATGATCTCAGAAAAATTAATGACACTATGGAAGATATGGGGGCCCTACAACCAGGCCTCCCTTCATTTCCTATGCTTCCTAGAAATTGGTGCCTTACTGTTATTGATTTAAAAGATTGCTTTTTTAATATTGCTTTACATCCTGAGGATGCTCCTCGATTTGCCTTTTCTGTACCTAACGTCAACATGCAGGCTCCTTTACAACGATACCATTGGGTTGTCCTGCCACAAGGAATGAAAAACAGTCCTACTATATGTCAATGGTATGTGGCCAAAGTCCTTTCTCCTGTTCGGGCAGCAGTGCCTGAGACTATCATTTATCATTATATGGATAATATCTTAGTGGCTGGACAATCGCAAGAGAACATGCAGAAAGCCGTAGCCCTTGTCCTGACTGCTGCAGAGACAGCAGGTCTTTGTATTGCTGCTGAAAAGGTTCAGGGGTAGTAGAACGTGCAGAAGCGTCTCTTTTGTGAGACATATCACATCCTGCTTTGTTTGCTTTATTACAAGAACTTATTTCATTATTAGACAATCGTGTTAACCCTTATTTTATCATGCATATTCGTTCTCATACTACTTTACCTGGCTTTTTAGCTGAAGGAAATCGCCAGGCAGACTTATTAACTCTTCCTGCACAGGTGCTACAGGATAAATTAGCTTAAGCCACGTTAAGTCATTCCTTTTTCCATCAGAACGCAGCAGCACTTAAACAACAATTTCACCTCTCTACTCAACAAGCTACAACTATTATCGCTGTTTGTCCTGATTGCCAAAGACATTCCTTTCCAACTGCTCCCGGAGGAGTCAACCCGAGAGGACTGCACAGTTTGCAACTTTGGCAAATGGACGTTACACATTTTCCTGAATTTGGTCGCTTAAAATATATCCATTCATCTATAGACATTTTCTCTGGAGCTCTTTTCGCTTCTTGCCACACAGGAGAAAAAGTAAAGGATGTTAAGAAGCATCTACTCCGAGCCTTTGCTACTCTTGGCATGCCCGCGCAGATAAAAATGGACAACTGCCCAGCTTATGCTGCCCAGGCCCTGCCAGGTACACCTGGTAAGCTAATTTAAAAACAACTTCCAGAGAAGGAGTGGAGGATAAATATTTTGCGAGTGCTGTCTCTCAGCCCTTTCCCTCATAATTAAGTACTGACCACTTAAAAAAGTTATTGTACATCAGTGCAGACAAAAAAACCCACCAAACCAAACCCCACAATGAACCAGAAAACAGACAGCAGGACTGTCTTGTGAAGGAGGAAAAGCTGAGCCCCTTCCAGAGAGACCAACTGAAAAAGAGGCTTGGTCAACACTCCCACAAAACAGTTTAAATAAACAGTACACTCGGAGGCCCCATCCCCTCTCAGATCCTAAAAATGTTCCTTTAATTTAGAGGAAGACTGATGTTACTGGAGTTAAACTGAGCGAAAGCAGTAACCTAGACCAAGAGGACTGAAAAATTAAAAAAAGTGCAGCTAACCGAATTTTGCACTCCCACCCTTATGACATCAAACCAAATCAGAAAAAAAAATAAAAATATATAGATATATGTATGTATATATAGCTTCACCTGATAATGAAGCTGTAAATTTTAGACTTTGTAAGAATGTCCTTCAATCCTCTGGCCTTGAACACTGGACTGATTCACAGGCAGGAGACACAAAACAAAATGTTTCTCCTTTTGAATAGTTTCTCTTTATAACATGAGACAATGTGATCTCTTAATAGGAGATTTTAATATCCTCTTTGGGCAATGTTCTTACAGAATGCAAACTATTACGTATTCCCCGTTCAAATTTCTGAATCTTCATAACACCTCTTAATTAAAGACATGATGCTATCTGCCTCCAGGAGGCTTTTAACAAGTATGTATCCTAAATTAATCTTGAATCAAGCCAAAACACAAAGAAGATTTCTCACAGAAGTTTCAGGGATGTCTGTGCTGCACAGCTCAGTTCTCAGCAGGATTTGTAAAAACCTCTCTCCTACTGTTCACAGAAGTTTCCTCTCACACAGGAAGCAGAGGAAGCTGCTCCCACGAGGAACAAAGTAGAATAAGGATTAGTTGAGATAAACAGAATGATAAAAGTCAATTATCCTATAATGTACACAGCATATTTAGTGATTCACACAATTTGTTCATCTGATCTATCTTGAATAATGTGGCTCCAAAGAAGCCAGGATATATATTAGGGTTCTCAAAGCAGATTTCATAAAGCTTAATTTCAACACTTACTGAGAGAAAATTTGCTTTCTGTTCACAACCGTATCAGGTGTATGGTAGACTGCCTAATATCCTAGTCTCCAAAAACTAGTCCAACGTAACTAATGAATTGACTGAGTTGATCATAGGTCATGTATGGATTGACTTAAAAAAAAAAAAGTTAGACAATGTAAAAGTTACTTCTCTACATAATTATAAAGACGAGGAGCCCATTGGATCATTAGGTAATGCATGTATAATAAAATCCAAACAAAAAAAAAGCTATATTTTTCATTGTACGCTGAATAAAACTGAAGAAGTCAGAATTATTTGGGAAAAACAAGGAGGTTATGCATAAGTAATATAGGTGTTTAATTGTTTGCACCTGCAGATTAATGTATAAAAGATGCACATACCAGTATGCTTGAGACTAGAACTATGATGCAGTATGTTATTTCTAAAATTCTCTTTTCTGAAAGATAAGTAAGGCAAAACTTAAGTAAAACTCAATGATTAAGGTTTGTCTTAAAATGTAGCTAAGTCCTTCCACTGTTTGTTCATAAATTATTCATAATCTCTATGAAATTGAAAATTTCCATGGTGCCCTCTGTGAAGTCTCAATAATTCTGCTTGAAAAAACAGAAAAGAGATCTTCTACATATTTTTGAGCATTACACAGAATCATAAGTTCTTAAAGAAAGAACACTGTAAAAACAGTTCCTTACTGGAACAAAATATGCATTTCACTTTTCCAGCTATTTTAAATTACAAACTATTCATAAATAGCAAAACAACAGGGGACTGTACAGTATGACGAGTTCTCTAGCTGCAACATTCAATCTCTTATATCATTTGACTGCTGTTGTGACTAACATGCTCTTTAAATAGACAAAAGAAATAAAGTATCAGGATCTTTGCCTTTTTTTTTGAAAGTTCAACATTATGTAGAATAAGAAAGATGGAAAAGTTGGATATTGCCTGCTGATATTATTGTCCTTGTGCTCTCTATGTTGTGAAATAACAGAAAATAACTAGACAAATTTTTTTCAGGCGGCTTTAATGTTTTATACTGTCAAAGGCTAAGCCCTTTGGGCACTACACAAAACTGATTTTCAGTCTGCTCTTCTGCCTGTTGTGTAGTTTCTTTTCTACTTACATAGCGGTAAAAACAGCTTGTTTGAACATTGTGTAGCACACTGGAAGGTCAGAGCATCTGTTTTATTTGTATCGCAATACTTCAGCACTAACAGCAGGCAAACTTGGACCAACAACAGTAGAAAAGGTCAAACACTCAAAGAAAATTGGTTGCAGCCTGTTTCACAGAGTACATTTATCCTCCCCACCATGTGTCTTTTAAAGGAAATCTGTCACATTCAAACAATTGCATGCCTCTAGACTACTACTACTACTTAATTGCATGCCTCTAGATTACATCATCTACTTTGTTTCTCTAACTTCTTTTTAAGCAGTTCCTATAACTAGGTTGACAATATACCCATTTAATCTATTTTCAGACTTAGCAACATTTCTAGCTGGTTTTTCATAATGTCTAACCTATCTTTGCTGAATTTTTCCACAAAGGGCACGAAGGATATTTATCCTCTTATTTTTAGATGCTTTTTCATGGAGGCCATTATCTGCTCTCCCCTACTTCTTAGACAATGACTTCTAGACTGAACAACCATTTTTCTTTCAGGCTTTTCTTATAGGTTAGGTTTTCTAGAAAGCTAATTGCCACTGTCCTATCTGAATTGCTCTCCCTGTTGTTGAATTATGCTCACTTTTTTTTTACAACTCAGAACTGTTCTCAGTTCTAATTCTGTCCTCTTCTGTGCTTTTAGCTTTCTCCTGCTTGATACTTCCTGTAACTTACTCTTTCACCAAATATTGAATAAAAATACTGGATCTTTTCTCTTTTTTTTTTTTTTTTTCCTTTTATCCATTTTAATCTCAGTGCTTTGCTTATCCTTGATTTATCACAAATTTTCACGGCGGGGGGGGGGGGGAGGGAATGAAGCAGAAGAAATGTTACATAGCACAGTACTATGGGACAAGACTTAGATCAATTTCTTCAAGAAAAAATTCAGAGCAGCCCAGAAATCTGCAAAGTAGAGTGCACTGCCCAGCACCTGGCAAAGGAGTTAGATCTTAGTGCTAAGATAAACTGATGCCTACATTTGTTGTATTACAATATCACCTTTAACTTATAATATTGCCAAAGGGGGAGGGAGAAGCAGCTTCTTTCTTTGTTTCAGTGTTGTTGCAGTAATATATTATTAAGTGGGACTTCAGATGATACAAGAGGCTATGAAATATATTAATAGGGCTTTAGAAAACACAGAAAAGATGATATGGGATAACTTACACCCTTGTCTACTATTTAACATCCTAAAAATACATTATTTATTACAAACCTTGATTTCTTCTGTGGAGAGGCACTTAATTATATGGTAAACAAGGACTTGGCAATTTATGGGAGCAGGGAGTTACTCAGACAGGAATCTGGTGCCTGACTGCTTCTGCTACCCTCCCTCTATTCCCATTACTGCCTGTTCAACTTTTATGAAATTTCTCCCTCCCATTTTTTAATAACTAAAACTCCTGAAACCTGTCCCAACAGTTATATCAGATTCATCATTTGAAAAACAAACAAAAAAACTCTAAACCAAAAATGGTATTTGATATCTGGCTAGAGATTTCCCTCAGTAAGATCTGCTTCTTTCCCCATACAAGTTGTTCTGTCAAGCAATTTCCTGCATAAAAGGCTTCATCTATGACCTGCTGCTTTGTTGTGGAATATACTACAATTCTTTCAACAGATAACAGAGTCTTCCAGAAATCTTCCTAACATGAAGAAGAGCATTTCTTTTCCGTTACAGTTGTGACGAGGACTGCAAATCAGTTTTTGTGATTTGGGCACAATTTTCCTGACATAGGTGGACCAAAATACCAAAAAGTATTGCAGTTAGATTTACTAAAGAAGATCAAGTGTATCATCACAATGCACTAGAAAAGGGTGAATGGCTCACATGTGCAGGTGCTTCTCATCCAGTGGCAGAAACCATCAGTAGGAGGAACGAGGAAGTTCAGAGCCACTGGGGTCTAATAACCACAGCACTGACTATCCAGGGTTGGGGGGGGAAGTAAAATCTGGAACCAAAACAGAGGCAGCTATTTGAGAAGTAGAACAATTAGGATGATTACAATCCCACACAAATTCTGCTGAGGATTTTGCTGTTGTTTTCTTTTTTTATTTAGAGACAATCTGATATAATGAACTTCTCCAGTCAACAGAGATCCTCAATTTAACACTCTGTACATTTACCTTTTTCACTGTTTCTAGTCTTTTACATGCACCTTCTGTAGTCTTAGCAATAGAGCATCCAGAAAATGTAACAATCTTCTATCTAACTCCTTCTGTACTCCAGAGCTTTGGGTTGAGAAATCCTCTAAATGCTAATCCTTTGGTAGTGCTACCTTATATAGGTACAGTGTCTGCAAAGATTAAGATATCTACAAATCAGGATGGAAATGTTAAAAAGCAAAATTGACTGACAGAACATTTTCTACTAGCTAAGAAAAAGTCTGTTCTGAATGAAGTTTGAAATCCAAGAGGTGGGAAAAAGAAGAAAGAGGAAAGTAGAAGAAGAATGTATGTACAATGACACTTTTTATGGCCACATCTCTCTCTTTCCAAATTTCCATGGCTGCTTCTTCCTTTGTTGTTATAAACAAACTGTCTTCATACAGAAGGCACTAAGCTTTGCCCCTTCTCTAATCTTCTACAAAGTTTGGTACTTTGGCAGAGATTGTCTTTTTTGTTTGTTTTTTATTTATTNAAAAACTATTTATAGGAAAATAAACTTGCTGAAGACAAACCAAAAATCAAATTAACATTTTGCAAGGACAAGCAGATCAGTTTTGAGACAGAATACCAGGTGTTTACTGATTTGTGTCTTTTTTTAGATATTAATAAATTGAAGGTATATTGTTTAGTGTTGTACAGATATAAATTCTTCTACCATGCTATGAAAAATATAGGGGAGCCAACTCCAGCTGCCTTTTTTGAGAATTCTGAGAAAAGTAATTGATGCAAGCTCCAATTTCAGGTAACAAGATAAATGCAATCACATTGGTACGTGTCAAGATTTTAAGCAGTACATTTACCGTTTGTTTGCATAACACATATATAAGATGTATATTTGCCTCAGTAAGACACTCAACAGTTCTGTTTGCTATGAGGGCCGCAAATCTAAAATACTTCTATTGATGTTGTCTGCTTTACAATGTAAAGAAGCATTGTTTGTTTAACTTACCTATTTTCCTCCAGTCTTGAGGATGACTAAGGTTTTTATTTTACTTAGTCTGTACTGTATTCACCAATGATATTACAAAACACAGAAAAAATGTGTTAATAAAATTTTTGTTAAGTATCACCTCTGAAACACAGTAATAAAGATATTCCAAACAAAGGTTAGGTTAGTGATTAAGCTTAGAGATCGAGAAGTCAGTTTTTTATCCTTATACAAGCATCTAGAGGAATAAAGAAAAATGTATATACCAATTACTCAATGTGCTTTAAAAGGTCACAATATCCAGCTCTTCTTTTCACAAGAATGAAATCAGTACTCAATTTTTTTTTTTTTNTGGCTGCTTCTTCCTTTGTTGTTATAAACAAACTGTCTTCATACAGAAGGCACTAAGCTTTGCCCCTTCTCTAATCTTCTACAAAGTTTGGTACTTTGGCAGAGATTGTCTTTTTTGTTTGTTTTTTATTTATTATCATAGAAGCTTGCAACACAGGCGTCAAAGAAGATTGCATGGAAGACTCCATTGGCTTTGGAAACTCACAAAGTAAAATTAACAAATTAACATCTTCCTGTGACTAATCAGCTATCCTCAGGTCCCTGTCTTCAAGCAGAATAAAAGCTGGTTTGTAGTTGGTATAGCTGTTACTAAGAAAATAACTCATATTTTCCCCTCTTTTTTTTTTTTCTTTTCTTCCTTTTGGCTATATTATGTCATCTTCCTTCAGATTTTACTTGACTTGCTTGAGAAGTGCATAGTACATCTATTTCACCCCCCTCGCTATAAGCATTTCCAGCATATATATAAGAGCATAAATATATGCACATAAATACATATGTAG
>VZTO01022282.1:0-16849 GCA_013400615.1 Syrrhaptes paradoxus
ATGCACACATATACATTTGTATGTGTTTGTTTTTATATACATGATTTGGAATGATTCACCATGCAACTGCTCACCACCCAGAACTCAATGCTCAGCCTATTTCCAAGCCACAAATACCTATCTTCCCCTAGCCAGCTCCCCCAGTCACATGCTGAGCATGAGGTTGGCACGGTATTGAATATCCCTTTGGCTAGCTCAGGTCAGCTACTCTGGCTGTGCCCCGCTTCCAGCTTGTGTAAATAAACCCTATCCCAGATGAACTGGGACAGTACTTTTTTTTTTTTCTCCTTAAAAAAAAAAAGGCCTATCCAAAAGCTGATAAAATTGATGTTTTGCTGGTATAGAAGACAAGTTTGGAGGTTTTTCCTAAACTGAATTTGTGCAAGATTATCAAATCTACAGGTATTCTTGTTAAAAAGAAAACAGCATTTTTTTTTAATATTTTGATGAAACATTTCTAATTAAACAGTTCTATTTACTAGTCACTGTGTTTCACACTCCAGTTCCTTGACTAAATGTTCTCTCTTACTTTTTACAAAAGTCATAGTAAGACGTATGTGATTTTAAACTAAGTGAAAGGTGTATGATTTAAAAGGAGAGACTTGGCAAACTTTGGTTCACAGTTCATTTTATAGCCCTTGTACCTATTCTATTTTTCTTTTTACAATGTAAATTCTAAATACATTGAAGTTGCAATGAAAGGCAATGCTAGTGCTCTGGTATGGAAGTAGCTTTGCATTTAATTCCAATTCAATTTACCAAAGATGCATTTTTTATTATGGAAAAGCAGATTCTTCATACACTCATGTAAAGCAGAGGTCAAAATGACCTACTAGGTCACCATTTTCCTACCAGTGCAAGAGGCTTCCATTTAACTAGAACCCAAGGCATACTTTCTTTATCATTAGAGAGATGTATGTATGCCATGTAATTATTTCAGTCCAGCCCTCTGGGGTTTTATAACATTTTTGACAGAAAAAAATCTAACTGTTTAAGATAATAAGGAGGAATAGGTTGACTGTCAGATTACAAATCCTTAAAGAGTTCTGTCAATATTAATCTTAAAGACGCTGGATTTCTTTGCTAATGGAGTGCTAGAAGGTGGCAAAGAAAAGAGTGCTATGTAATTCTTTGCACCTGCTTGTGTGCAAATTTCTTCTTTGGAATTGAAGTTTAATTCTAAGACAAACTAGGAGCAGACTAATAAACAGACCTGATAAATGCTTGCCCTATTTTGGGTCAGCTCTGAAACACTGAAAGAAGGCAATTTTAATCTCACTTGAGCACATCTTTTATAAGAAGCATTCAGAACTTAGTTAAAGAAGTTTGCAGACCTTGCAAAGCCTTTCTTGTTCACTTCAAATCCCAAACTTTCTGTACGTTCATACTGTTATCAGTATGAATCACATACGTTTGACAATTACAGATGGAATTTGTAATACATTTGCATTATGATGTGGAATATCGTTATAATATATTCAAATTTTGTATATAATGCTGGATATCTATGAAGCATCAATAAAATATGAAAGATCAAAAAAATAATAAATGCCAGGAAAAGTGATAAATAAAGGCCTCTTGTTTTTTACATCTGTCTGTATATATACTTTTTATAAAGATCTTAATTACATGCTCAGATTGAAAGCATACATATTTTTAGAATTGTTTTGAAACTTTCACTTTGCTGCTTTGGTTTGCAATGCACTTCTTTCTTTTTGTAACTATGAATCTCCACTTAAATAGAGATTGAGTGTGATGGGTAGCAAAGTTTTTAATACATTTTGAATTGCTTTTCTGCAACAAAATGTTGTGTGGCAAAGTTCCAGAAAATTCTACAACAGTAGTTGAGGGAGATGGATCGTCTTCTCATTCATTAGTACATGCAAACGTCTGTATTTGTCTACCTGAATCTCCCCATTATTCTCAGAAATAAAGCTGAAGTTCCTGCTGCCATCCCATTGCAATCACAAGGAAGGAAGACTGTTTCTGGTTTAAACCCCAAACAACACATAAGCTAAAGGAAGCTACAGGCTAAATGTAACTTTGGCCTGTTAAATGAACCTCAGAATGAACTGAGTGGTGCAGTGGATACAATAGAGGGAAGGGATGCCATCCAGAGGGACCTGGACAGGCTGGAGAAGTGGGGCCACGAGAACCTAATGAGGTTCAACAAGGCCAAGTGCAAGGTGTTGCACTTGGGCAGGGGCAATCCCAGGTACCTGTATAGACTGGGAGAAGAACTCCTTGAGAAGAGCCTTGTGGAGAAGGACTTGGGGGTCCTGGTGGATGAGAAGCTGGACATGAGCCAGTAGTTTGCCCTTGCAGCCCGGAAGGCCAACTGTGTTTTGGCCTTAAAAAACCCCTTAAAAAAGGGGTGGCCAGCAGGGAGAGGGAGGTGATTGTGCCCCTCTACTTGGCTCTTGTGAGACTTGTGCTCTGGAGTACTGTGTCCAGGCCTGGGGTCCCCAGCACAGGAATGACGTGGAGCTCTTGGAACAGGTCCAGAGGAGGGCCACAAGGATGATCAGAGGGCTGGAGCACCTCTCTTATGAGGAAAGGTTGAGGGAACTGGGCTTGTTTAGCTTGGAGAGGAGAAGGCTCCGGGGAGACCTCATTGTGGCCTTCCAGTACTTGAAGGGAGCGTATAAACAGGAAGGAGAGCAACTGTTTACAGGGGCTGATAGTGACAGGACGAGGGGGAATGGTATTAAACTAAGAGAGGGGCGATTTTAGTTGTATATTAGGCAGAAATTTTTCACTATGAGGGTGGTGAGGCACTGGAACAGGCTGCCCAGAGAAGCTGTGGATGCCCCATCCCTGGAGGTGTTCAAGGCCAGGCTGGATGGGGCCCTGGGCAGCCTGGTCTAGTGGCTGGCAACCCTGCCCACATCTGGGACGTTGAAACTAATGATCTTTAAGGTCCTTTTCAACCCAGGCCATTCTATGATTCTATGCATTCTAAAATAGATGAGCGTGGTAATTACTAGAAATATGGATATTTCCATGGTTTATCACTCAGGGACAATATATGTGTGTTATCACACTATGCCAATATGGGCTTACCGCTGAACACTTGCATAGTGGAATTATACAAGTCCACTGAACTGGATAAAGGTTATTCGTTCACTCAAAAAAGGTTTTGAAGTTCAAAGAGGATGTATATGAAAACAGACATGTACAAGTTCATAGGACAATGCAGGCAGCAAAAAGAAAAAAAAAAGTTGCTGAGGCAACTGTCCACTCTTTTTGAAAAAAAGCTTTGAAAAACTGTGGCAATCCAGGAATGTTCCCCATGACTAGAAAAAAGGCAAGTGTTACACCACATCTTCAAGCTGAAAGAGCAGAAGCTGAGGAATTACTCCTTCAGATCACAGGAAATTCTGGAACAGGTCCTCTTACAAACCATTTAAAGGCACATGAAGGACAAGAAAAAGACAATGAACATTCAGTGTTGGATTTCCCCAGGACAAATCCTGCCTGACCAACCTGATTGCCTTTTACAATGGGATGACTGACTCTGTGGATGGGGACAGAATATTAGATTCATTTATCTTGACTTCATCAAGGCTTTTAGCAGTGTCTCCTGTAGGAGTCAATCAGCCAGCTAGGGGGATAGAAGCTAGCTGTGTGGACAGAAAACTTACAGTAAAATTGGCTGGCCTGCTGGCTTAAAGAGTAATAGTCAATTATTTGAATTCTGAGTGGCCCAATATGAATGGTTTTCTTCAGGGATCAGTACAGGTGATGAGACTGGTTAACATCATCCATAGTGGGATGATGTAACAAAGTTCACCATTACAGACCTGTGGATAACACCACACTGGGGGAGCAAATCCTGCACCTGGGAGGGAACAACTCCATTTATTTGTCTGTGGCTCTACACAAAAGGACCTGGGGGTCCTGGTGGACAAATGGAACATGAATTAGCAATGTGATCTTTTAGTATTTGGAGTTGAACACACACTTCGCTGCCTTAGCAAGAATGAGGCAGTGGGGTTGGAATTGAATATTCCCCTTCCTTCAGCACTTAAGATAATATGTCTGGAACACAATATCCAGTTTAGTCTCCCCAGTAAAAAACAAAGAGGCATTGATAACCTGGCGAGAGTCCGCTGCAAGACTTTTAAGATGCTTGGGGGTCTGAAGGCATGATGAGAGGTTGTTTAAAGTGTGTTTATTTAGTCTGGGGAAGATCTAAGGGGACATCTAATTGACATCTTCCACTATATAAAGAAGGATTATAGAGAAGAGGGAATGATACTCTTCTGAGAAAGACACAGTGAAGTAGGCAATAATTGCTGACTACAAGAGAAATTCCAGTTGGATGTAAAGAAAAAAAATATCATAGAGTGTTTAAGAGAAGTTACCAAGAGAAACTGTGAAATCCCCATCCTTGAAGATATTTAAAAATTAACCAGATAAGTGTCTGAGCATAGACATGGTGTGATTCTGTGAAGTATTCTTCTCTGCTTTTAATATTCTTCTAGCTTGTCTTTTGGTCAAGTGCCAGGTATTCAGTAGAATAAATACTAGCAGTAGCAACTACTGAAATCTTTTTTATTTTCTTGAAATCATTCCATGGAATTTACTGTTACAAATAGCTAATTTTCTAAATTACAGTAAAACCAAATGCTTGAAATAGCTTAGAAAAAAAATTGTCAGGAAAAGGTTCCTTTCACATAAAAATGAAATAAGATGGATATGATTTCATATTCAGATGCAGCATATTGTGATTAGCTTACACTATCTCAAGGGAAACAAGCTAAAGCACTTAAGTAATACGTCAGATTTCAGTTCTTTATGATGAACACAGCAATTCAGTTGCTGACATATAATGGGCAATATTTTTACACAAGCTTAGCCTGCATGCCTGAGGTTAATAAACAATACTATGGTGCTTAATAACACTAACTTACACATTTAGTGCATTGGAGTATTGATCTGTCTTTTTAGAAAATTGCAGTGGAGTTTTACTATAGATCACTATGCATAAAATCATAACTCTTGAGTTTTCACTGCATATGGTTCTTAATCTTGACAGACTTAGTAAAGCAAAATAATCTAATGAAATACTCACAGTATTTCAGTGCACTCACCCACGCAGTTGGGCTAGAACTTCACTGTCTATACTGATGTCACAGACTCCAGGAGCTTTTATTAATTGAGAAAGATGTCCAATAATTCTACTAATTCTTGAGGAATATTACTTGATTAATGTTTGTAAAAACATTTTAAGTATTCTGAAGTATTCTTAAGAGTTTTTTTAAAAGTTTAGTTTGTCTGTTCTTCCGTTTCCTCTATAAAAACCAATAACTTAGAATCTACTCGATATTGCTAGTCAGAAAACATAATGTAATTATGCCAAAACAGAAATTATTCTAGATTATTGCTATATAAATAATGGATTGATTCCCTAGTTTGAATGACTGGTCCCTAAACTCTCCTGCATGATTAGAGTGTCTCTAAGCAGTTTATCGTATTTTGATGAATTCAATAACCTATGGGAATAACTAGTTTTACAAACACAGGTATAAAGAAAGTGTTCTCTCATTTGGTACTTAGAAAATATTCAAAGCACAGAGTGATGAGAGTAAGGGAAAAGTTAAAGCAGAAAAAGGATTATTGGTCAAGGATTCTGTAATATTCAAACTGAACATTAAACAGTGTGCTAAATGTCCTTCAGTGAATGGCAACAACAGCCAAGGAGAATGCGTATTCCTCTTCTACATCATGTATGCATTTTTTAACTTTTAACTTTTTAACTTTTAAAAGTTCAGATATAATTTATGCATTTACCCTTCTGTTTCATTGGTAGGGGAGGAACTGACTATAATGGCGGGGTAGAAAATCCTCTAATTTTGAGAAATAATTGCTTAAAAACACATCTATTAGTTAAATAAAAGCTCACTAATGTTACAGGAAAAATGATTTCATATCCCATGTGCTCTCCCCAAGAAACCAACCAAACTGGATAGCTCAGTATTCCTGTATTTATTTGGGTTACACACTGAATGTTTTTTATCAAGTTTTACAGAAAAATTGTACATTAAAAAAAGGTTTTAAAAACTTTCAAAATTTTAACAATACTTTTAGAATAGCATTCACACAAAAATTCTAATGGTTTATAAATTGTGATTAAATCTAAGGTGTACAAAGCAAGCATTTTGTCTCCATAGGATATTGGTATATCTTTTGTTGGTATAAATAAGTATGATAGCGGGAATCATACAGATTGTGTGATCAGATCTTGATTTAAATGAATCATTTCAATTATCCGTAGTGGTTTAATGCTTGAATTAATTAATTTTCTTTTTGATGTGGGAATCTTTGTGCAGCTGATTAATGATTATATTGAAATGATATAGAAATGGAATTGTAATATTTTAAATTGATATAGAGTTCTCAACCTTTTTCTCCAGGTCCCCTAAAGGCTTGTATTAATATCATATTCATAGCTTTGTAGATGTTGCAATTAAGAAAACCAAACAAACAAACAATCAAGTAAGGTTTGTGCCTTCATACTTCTGTAACTGAAGTTCCCTCATGATATCTTAGAGCATTAATACTAAAATCTTAACTGTGAATTTGAGAAGGGCAGATCTGACACTTTTCTTCTTTTCATCTTCTCTTAATCTGCCCTTAGTCTGTTCTAGTATACCCACCATTGTATTGAGAGGGTTCAGTGTTGCTTTTTTTAGTAAAGTTTTTAGAATGTTAGCAGTTCAGAGTACATTTCTACTTGAAAAAAATATGGGCTAGATTCTTACCTCAGAAGAGTAAGCCTCTTGCAGTCAAATCCACTATGTTTGGCCCCCCTAATTTACTGTTCTTAGTGTGTCATCTAATAGATGGAAATTTACCATGTAAAAATTTCCGTCATCTTCATGTAAGTGACCAAACCTGACTGATCTTGTCCCTTTAAAGACAACCTTTTAGAGTTCCAATCCAACAACCAAAGATTAAAGTGAAATTTCTGACAAATCTACTGAGTACTGTAGCACTCCTAAGTAAGAGGTAACGCATGTTATAAAACCCGGAATTTAAACAAATAATTAAATATGTAAAATACAGCCTTAAATGAGTTACAAAACTACCTGGAAATTTCGGACTTCTCTTTAACAGTTATTGGAACTGATTAAACTCTTGAGATTTGATTCATCATTTGATCAATAAATCCTTACCTTCTTTTGAAAATCATGTTCTTCTTACGTGTTTGAGCTGATATAAAGTTTCACCTTCAGAAAGAGAGGAAAAGAGCAGGGATTACTGAATCCAAGAGGATTTTTGCATTTCTTCTTTGTCCTGCATTTTTTCCTCAATGATATTATTTTGGATTTATATATCTGGGACTCAACAAATCAAATACTTGAATGTGCTTACAAAGCAGAGTGAAAATTTCAGCAGCTTGTTGATATGGATTTTCTGATTATACTTCAGAGGGTGTTCAGCAGTTATAAGTAAGAATAAATCACATGCGTATTTTACAGTTTTTGAAACAGAATTTGAATATACAGTTTAAGTAAGGTTATCAGGATATATTTGTTACATGTTAGATTCATTTTGCATATATCAATCATAAATTTCTGTTTGGAGAAAAATTACTCAAATACGTAAATAGAACAAGTTTAGAAGACAGTACCACAACTCATTCCTCATTTAAAGATTGAATGGGATTCTTGTTTAATTTTGTAAATTCACCTTGTTTTATTAAACACAGTTAAATCCCGTTGCCATAGCAACCCACTCTCCACAGAATGAAACTCCCATATGTTCCTGTTGTATTTCTTTATTTAAAACTTGTTTCCTCCATCCTGATACATTTCAGTTCATATAAACACTAAAAGTATTTAGTAAACTAATTCTCAAGTAACAGGTCTTAATTTGGATTATATGATTACAAAGAACATCAAAGTTTGCTTTCATATTTTCTTTAGGAAGGAAATTATAGGAGTAGGGGACGTTAAAAGAAAAAAATTACGTAGGAAACACAGTAAAAGTCAGTTTAAGAAAAAAATGCAAAATAAAAATATCAGAAAACAAGTAGTTAGAAAGTTTCATGGTGAACGAAAGTAGGAAAAAAATGCAAAGGGAACATTTCATGAGATAAGAATTTGCAGTATATTTTTTTGTTTATTTATTTTGGGTTTTTTGGGGTTTTGGCACGGACAAAGAAGACACTGTCATAGCTGGAGCATTGAATAGTGTGTTGCTTTGTTAGGAGATAGTACAACATAGCTCGTCTCTCATGCAATAGCAAGCTTTTATTCTTCATTTTTCTACCCTGAGAGCATAATGTAATTTGTGAAAATGTAGCAGAGTTGTTCATGGTGTAAATGTCATCCTACAATCAATATGGAAGAGACACTAATTCTTATTTTCTTATTAGATAGTTCCTTGTGATCTTCATACCACCATTCTCCACTTTGAGTCATAGTGTTCCGTGTATATTAATTGTGTCTGAAGTCTACTGTGGTTAGCATGTCAAAACCTTCAGTTGTCCACTTCAAGAAGTAAATGTGGAAAAATCTATTTAATTATATCTGGTTTTTTCAGTAATGGAACCTATGTTGATTTTTTTTCTGCTTGTTTTCCTGCTTGCTATATAACTCTTTTTGCATACTGTTGACCAAGAAGTCTGTAATCACCTAGATGTCTTCTGGATTTTTTACCTCTTCTTGAATTTAGGTCCCTTATTTGCAATGCTCTCACTGTTAGACATTACACTCATCTGATAGACTAAAAATTATAATATGAGGAATACCTGCTTCTCCCCCAACATTCAGCTCGGTGTACTGAGCCTACTCTGCTTTTTTTTTTAAATATGAGCAGTTTGTTTCTTGTCCTCATTCCTGCTAGCCATCTTTTATTTCCCTTATTTTATAGTGGTCTTACTGGAAATTAAGGTAAGGAGCTTTAGTTTCAGGGCCCTACTATCCCAAATTTCAAGGGTTTTATTAAGCTGTGCTTTTTTAATCTTCCAATGAAATCCTTCTTCCTTACTTATGCTTTTAGGGTTCTGGATGAAAAACCTCTTAATGATGTGCTTTAATTTTTAGTGCAAACTGAAATTCAGTATGATTTCTGACAACTCTATTTTTTTCCTCTACATTTTCTGAATTCCAGGGTACAGTCCTCTTTGGTTATAGTTTCGTTTCTCTCTCTCTCTCTTTTTGTTGTTTTTGTTGTTGTTTTGGGCTATTTGCTTACTTCTCAAATTTGGAAGAGGTTTTTCAATTAGAGCTGAAGCCTTGTAATACCATTTATATACAAGATTCAGGCCGCTTTTTTCCAGCAATTTCTTAAACTTGCTCCTTCAGAAATACAAGAAATATAGTTATGAAGCTAGTACCAGTTTGTGACTTTAAACAAAGCTGTTAAAGATATTCCAGCACCCTGTCAGCCAGTAAATTTGTTTCGGATCCCCTATGACACTTCACTGGGTAGAAGAGAACAGTGTAATAGAAGTTTCTATTTCTGGTTGTTAGACTGTAGACTGTGGCCCCACAGAGGTTTCTGTGGAAACCTCTCTGCACAACCTCAGCATCTGAGATTGCTTGTGCTGTCTCCATAGAGCGGTACCAGACCTTCAGCAACAGAGTGACTTTGCATCTGTACACAAATTAATTCTACTTAGAGGGTGAAGTAAAAAACCCTAAGCTGAGATCCTTGCTGATGCTTGCCAGGAAAAGACAAGCGCTACCAGCAGGTGGTTATCTTATGGGTAAGCAGACTTATGGTGCCTTCTCTCTCTCTTTCCAACTGCAGTGGAAGACCAGGTTTACTAGCCTTCTAATATTGTTGTCTCAGCTAAGTCTTCTTAAGTAGAAAAGCCTTCATTCTTTCTCTTCTTTCTTTCCTACATTCCTTCTGTTTTCAATAGACAAGCTACTTTTTTCTTGGAGGACTAATTGTACAGATTAAGAATATTAGAAACACTGAGCAAATTCCTAGTGTTTACATACATATATATCTCAAAATCTTTATAAAATGTAAGAATATAGTTGATGCTTTACTTGCATTCCACAAGGGTCATAATCCATAATAAAATGGGAACTTCAGTCATGTAGTGAAGCAATGATCATAATTTCTCCTGAGATCATATGTGCTGTATCCAAATTTTATTTGACTCTCTACTAGAGGAAAATTATTACTCATCAAATCTATATCTATTATTTGTATCTCAAAACAAATAAAATCTACAGAATCTACATAAAAATTTAAGGCTTTTTCTTCTTCCAAATAAAATGCTTTTGAATCTATTTTAAGCTGAAAGACAGTAGATTTAGATTAGGTATTAGGAAGAAATTTTTTACTGCAAGAGTGCTGAGGAACTGGAACAGGTTGCCCAGGGAAGTTGTGGATACCTCATCCCGGGAGGTGTTCAAGGCCAGGCTGGATGAGGCTTTGAGCAACCTGGGCTAGTTGAGGGTGTCCCTGCCCATGGCGGGGGGCTTGGAACTAGATGGTCCCTTCCAACCCAAACCATTCTGATTCTATGATTCTGTTTTGATTAAATTCTCAAAGGATATACCCATAAAACTTTCCAAAAGAAACACGATGGTTTTAATTTTTTTAATTAAAATAATTAGAAATATGTTTTTGCGACTATTTTTAACAGAAGACTCTTCATGTACAAATTACTCAATTGAATAATGCTTATATCATTTGTCAAATAATACATCAACTATTTTGTCATAAATTATCAGATGGATATTACTCAGCTGGATCCAGACAGCTGCAGATTCAGTAAAACACCATCATCTTTGGACAGTGTCTTATTTTAGAAAATTAGCCTTTTACCTGGAGGTAAGCCTGATTCTAAAGAATCTCTATACTTAAATATGAGGGGCAGAAAAATGTCAGGGCACAATTCTGAACTTTGACTGACTTCAGTCACCTCCCAATTATGGATATCTTGTAGGTGCATACTGAAGTGCCATTTTTTTTTTCATAGGTAGTATAACAGAAAGCAGAATGCCAACTCAACAGAGTGTGGTTGTGAATCTGATATTGCACAAAACACAAGGTCACAACAGTATTTATCTCAGTGTTCTGTATACAAGCACACATATACATATATTTAAGTCTAAGCATATGGTGAAAAGTTTAATTTTCAGCATTTTTTCAGCTTTTGTATGACACTATCATAACACCTGGCTATTATCAGAATAAAAGTCCATGTTTTTTGCTTTCCCACACTTAAAGAAATCAAGCAGAATCGTATTTCAGTGATTTAAGGGTCTTGCAGTAAACCTGTGTGTGTTATTGGGTTACTCTTTTGTGGTGTAATTAACGTTCACAGTGCTGCATTGTGAAATGTCTTCCAATTGAGGAGAAGGGCTCACTAAACTCCAAAGAGTGGTATGGATTTTTCATAAGTAGCTCTTGTAGTTGGTTGTTTCTTTGCTAAACGTAAGACAGAAACAATAGGCTATCTTATCCTTCTGAAATTAATTTATTTTAGTCTTACCAGTGGTACTATGGACATTTTTTTGTGTGCTGTTAAAGATGTACTGCTTTTTCAACACCTGCTGGTCTAAATTACTTGGAGACACTGGGAGTATACTTGCTTTCACAGGTATTTCTAACAACTAATTGCCTGTGAAAATTCATCTAGTTATTTTCAACTTGAAATGACAGGAAGTGTTATGAGAGCAGTAGGTGAAATATATTCCCAGCTTACTCACCTCTGGTTTTTAATTCTATTGATTGATCTTTAGCATATAGACTGTATTGCTGCTCTACTGACTACTATATCAATAATTAAACAATTCAGATTTTATTTTTCCCAGTACAGCATTTAAAATAAATGTTTTACTTAGTAAAAGTTAGGAAACACTGAAATCACCATTATTCTGTTGTGTGCAAGCTACTCTTGGCTCCATGCTTTATAAATTTATGGTACAAGATGGTGTACATTTTTAGCATTTATTTGTCAATTAATACATAAATACAGACAAGTTGTCTATTTTCTGCTAAGTATTCCTTCCTAATTGCATTTTTTGCATTAAATCAGGCATTTTAAAATGATACTATAAACATATTTTAAACGATACACCAAAGACTTATTTTTGTATGGTGTAACTTATGTCTATATTCTTGTTACAAAGGCATTTGATTGCCTAAATTTTATTGCAAATTACCCACGTGCTATTCATAGTGCAATGTTTAAGTAGGCTTTTGGTGTTGTAGTGGACCAACATTTTGGAGGAAATACTTTTGTCATAAAAATAAAGGCTTTCACTCTCTTAAAAAAATCTGTAGGCAATTTTTATTACTTTGTCATCATTTTTGCGCACAGTAACTTTGGCTAAGCTCTATAATCCCTATTCACAGGGCTTTCATCTATTGAAGACCAGTTAGTCATGTGCACAATTTTAAATTCATACTAAAGTTTCCTCTAAAATGAATTTTTCATTGTGACTACGTATTTTCTTCATAACAGTGTATAATATGTGCTACATCCAGGTGTCTTAGTTAATATCTAAACTGCTGGTTTCAGTAGCACTTCGCTGCAAAGGTAGACATCCATTATAGCTCACTTGCTTGTTCAGGTAAGCTCAGGGCATATCATGCATTTTTCATGCACTCTATTTTCTACAGGAACCTAACCCACATAAAAGAGCCAAAAAGCAACTGTGGTACACTCCAGGCAATTCTTTTCATAAATAGTTGGCAAGTTAGACCCATTGGTATGGCTGTGTACCTGTTGTACTATTGAAATGTAGTCCAAGAAATTATTTTCAAAAGGATATAGGATTTTCATGGTTACTCTCATTGTGTTGAGTAATTTTCTCCTGCTTCCAAATCAGAGGTGGTGAATCCACACTCTACTACACTATTTCATTTTATAACTTGGCTTTTACTACCTAAAGGATCTTTGAAGCACCACTCTTTATTTTACTATGTAGATACACTTGCAGAAATAGATGACTTTTCAGATAATGTGGTCCAAATCTACAGAGAGTGCTTTGAAGGTGTGCAACCTATTCCTGAATTGGCATTTGCTGAATCCATGTGCTCTGAGGGAAAACAGTGAAGAGAACAGAGCAGTGAACAGACCATTCTCCTGTCTTGCTTGCTTTGGGTTCCAAACTGATGGCAGCTCAGTTAAGGTCAGCAATTTAATTCTTAAGAACAGGGGTTTACAATGATCCCAGCTGAAGTCTAAGAGTCTAACACCTTAAGTTCACTACCAGGAGTTCTCTCTTAGGTGTTTCCCTCTCTTGTCCCTTTCTTACAGAAGTTTGTAGATTTGGCTTGAATTGTTTTCTGTATCTTTCCCTTTTTATTGCAAAGTACATATACAATTCACAATATCTCCAATTTTATACTTTCCTATCTTTTCTTTTTTATCTTATCTAGCTCTTTCTGTACATTGCCTGAAAATGGAATTTTTTGAAAGCTTTTCAGCACTCAAAGTCTCATGTTATCCTCTGGCTAACGTTACTGATATCTTTATTGGTCTACTATCTTCTTTGTCTGCCTTTCGTTTTTAAGCTATCTCAAAGAATATCTATCCCTTTCTTTTACTGGTTAGACCACAATGAGCAAATTATTCTCCAAAATAAGCACAATTGATGCCATTTTTTGCTTGGAATTGCTTATTTGATCTGTCAGTCATCCCACCAATTTCAAACACAGCTAGAAATAAAAAGTTGGACTAGAAAAAGTAGAATGAGGATGAGTACTCTTTAGCCTTATACACTCTAGGACAACACTATAAATACAATGAGACTTCTGCATCTAACTTTTGTCTTATTTTTGAATACTGAATTTAAAATACAATGGGTTTGTGCATGATTTAGCAACTGAACAAAAATGCCATGCCAGATTTGCTTTATTAAAATGTTTAAAATGCAAAAATACTACTGTATGCAAAGAAAGAGTGTTTCTGTAAGGAAAAAGTTGCAGATATTTTAAAGGAGGGAAATATGTGAAAGGAAAATAAAAGTTTCTGGTGCCTCAAACTAAGCAGATACCATATTACGTTTTGCTGGTTATTTTCCTGGAACAATTCCACGTTTTGCACCTTCTTAAGTTCCATTATAGTTTTCATATTATTTTCCATTCTATGTAGACTATAAGCTGAAGGGAATTGCATTCACAGTAACAGAAACAGCTGTGTTAGAGCTCTAATTTTGAAGGAAAAACAACTGTACATCAAAAATTAAGGCTGAAGACAATTGGCTCATCTGTTTGAGCATGTACAGCAAAAACCTTCTATTTCAGTTGTGTCTTCACACCAATCAATGTCAGTCAAAGAGAGTTAGCATTAAAAGAGCTGGAGGAGAAGGGAAATAATTATATTTAAAGTGTCTGAAACATACACACCATTAAAATATCTAACACTTAGAATTCTATTCCCCAATTTTCTTCTCTGTCATTGTGTTACCCTTTGTCATATCTAAAATTACACTGTAAATTCCTGGGGGACAAGTTTTTTGTCTAAATTTATTTTGCAAACTGTAAGCAGTCTTGGGGTGCTGTATAATAACATGCTGGATCTCATTAGTTTGTGGATATATTTTGATACAAGTAACAGCATATGTTTAGTTTGCTAACAAGGTTAGTAGAAATCAGGGTTTTTCCCCATTATTTCTTGTTACCCACTTTTCTCTCTGTGTAACCCTGTGTGCACAGACATTCACACAAATACGTCTTTGTAGGTCCTCCCTCTCCCCATAATTTGGTGATTCCATGGAAAACAAGTGTTTTGGGTGCTTTTGTATTTTTTTTCTATTAGATTGGTTACAAAGTGACTCCGTGTGTGATCATGAATGTAATAGACTGGGTATGAATATTGGGAGAAGCATGGGAAAAGTGGAAACTAGCAGTGGCATCCTGCCACTAGGTGTTTTTCAATATATTTTGAAACTGCACCCAGTAGTAGAGGTGAAAGAGAGATCTCACAAAATGCTAATGATTTGTATTTGCTTAACTGCAGATGGGAAGACTACTTTAATTAGAAATTATCATCATGTTGATGTTCTGACAGTTTTGTCAGATCACTGCCTAGATATCAGATTTGTTCATATATCTGGAAATTTCCTTTGCTGATATCTCCCCTACAGAGCTTCTCAGCAACTGTGCATATTCAGAAATCTTAAATAAATCAATTAGAAATTTGAAAATAGATTAATCTTTACTGGTAATTCAGAAGGCCTTTGCATCATCTTTTCTTTTCATTTTAAATACAGTTTCATAAGTTTGTTTCACTTTCTTGTGATACTCTATGAAATTACAAGTTTTCAACTTTGTAATTTCAATTTTGCCATTTTTTTTCCCTTGTGTCAAATTTAAAAGTACTATCACCACCAATGATTAGTCAAGTTACAAGTAGAATCTAACCGATTTCCCAAGATATTATAGATCTCATCCATCAGTGACTATTGATAATTAGTGAAAGCATTTGTTACAGGATGCTCTGTCAACTGTTCTCCCTATTGTGGTACTTACCTTCCTTTTTTATTTTTTTTTTATACTTTCAAGTTAAAGCCAAAATGGACAGTATGAATGATTACTTTTGCATCAGGATTCTGCAGATCACTTTCTCTGCTTGTGATGAAAACCAGTAACTTGCATAACTCAGATGCAGTAGCCATGTTAGTGCCTCCCTTAATGTATTCAGATTTTTGAAGAATACATACACTTTTTTGATCTTAGTTCTTCATGGTTTTTTTGGTTTTTTTGCAATCTAGCTTTTTAAAATTTGAATTATAGATTCAAGACCAAAATGCTCTAGAATCAGAATCTGTTTATTTAAACTGCACTGCTCAGGGTGATCTGTAAAGCCCTATGTAACCAGTGGTCCAAGTCAGTTTTTCTCCCTCATTTCCTTATGCCTATTGAATGTGTTTACTGAAAACACTGCAATGTTGTTTCTTAATACTGTGACACAATGAATTTCTTTCTTCCAAGGACAATCTTTGTTTCCTCAGAAGGAAAGCAACAGCCTTGAATATTTGTAATCAAATGACTCTCATCTACAGATTTCACATTTTCTTCCTAGAACCACCAGTTACTTGAAAGCAAATTTACTACTTTGTGTAACAAAAGAGTTGGTGCACTTCCTTCTCTTAGATTCAGACATACTCAAATACTAGTGGGATGTGCTCTGCTTTGGTAAATGTAGAATATACTGTTTGTTCACCTAAATAATGACACTTAAATTCAATTGCATCTTGCAATACATTAGCTCTTTTGTACCATTCTGTCACCTGCAGCTCCCACTTTGAAAATGGAAGAGGGTGATACAGATAAATAAAATCCAAAATCAGCATTATTGATACTCATTTGACTTAGCAACTGCTAAATAACTGAAGACTGGGAAGGGTTTGCAAGGCCAGATTCATTAGCTGATTTAATTCAGCCATTTAAGTTATTTGACACTCTGTTAGTCACAGAAACTCCCTTAGTAACTATTAGAGAGAAAGAGAAGCTGCCAGAAGGTTCATTGCTTCCATCTTAAATACCTACAGAGGAAACCTAGGCAACAAGCTCAGTCAGGCTGTTTTAAAGACGACTAATTTTGGGTGAGTGAAAAAACCCTTCCTTTGCTAGTGTATGTTTGCTTAAAAAAAAAAAAAAAAAAAAAAAAAGAGGCTTGAAGATTAACCTCAATGGAACAAGAACTTTGTCTAGTGAGCTAGATCACTGGATGGGGTTTTTTAGTATGTTTTAATTAGATACTACCTGATGGGATGCACCCACGGGTGCTGAGGGAGATGGCGGAAGTCATTGCTAGGCCACTCTCCATCATCTTTGGTAAACTGTGGGGAACGGGGGAGGTGCCTGAGGACTGCCGGAGAGTCAATATCACTCCAGTCTTCAAAAAGGGCAAGAAAGA
>VZTO01022282.1:17691-29565 GCA_013400615.1 Syrrhaptes paradoxus
GTTCCACTTGAATATGAGAAAAAACTTCTTTCCAGTGAGGGTGACAGAGCACTGGAACAGGCTGCCCAGAGAGGTTGTGGAGTCTCCTTCTCTGGAGACATTCAAAACCCGCCTGGATGCGTTCCTGTGTGATCTGATCTAGGTGTTCCTGCTCTGACAGGGGGATTGGACTAGATGATCTTTTGATCCCTTCCAATCTCTAACATTCTGTGATTCTGTGATTCTGTGATTATCACTATCTGAATGTAGAACTTTGTAGTGAATAGAAGTTTGTGATTAGGAACTTCATCAAAGGCTTCCTAAAAGTATAAATAAGTAATATTATCTGCTGTTAAAATTTGTAAGTTCTCCTATAATATCCACAAAGTTAGGTGGGTAGAATTTTCCCTATGCTCTACTATGCTGGTTATCCCTTATTAAATTATTGCTAACCCTTAGAGGCATGTTCTGAAATTCTTACTACCTACTTATTTTTCAATGCTATTTCTTATTGCTAATTACCTGGAAAGATGTAGGTGACACCTGACCCAAATCTTAAGAGTAATAAGAAGTGTTTCCCAATCTTTAAAAAGAAGCTTACAGCTTTCTTCCTATTGACATGAAATTTTATGTTTTGTATGATCAGATCCTCAAAACATACATGAACAATAGATCAGATCCTCTCAGACTCATTAGAATCCAAATTGGGAGGAAAAGAAAGGGAGAAAAAAGGGCAAAGAATGAATTTAAAAAGTCAACTACTTGCCCTTTTTGTCTAGAATTTATCCAGGGTCGGAAACAGCCCACACAACTTAGAATAGCTAACAAGAGAGTTTGCATGGTGGCAAATTGCTGAAGTGTCATATAATATGCTTTGTACTCCCCAGATCAAGTCCATCCAGAGACGTTCCTTACATGCCAAAGAGATAAACAGGTAATGGAAAGCCCAGTAGTCCAACAGAAACACTACTCCCAAATCCTCTTCCTACAGTTCTTCCTGTAAGCACAATTACTTTTCTGCTTACAAAGAAACTAGAGTGTGGGATGAAATTTGGCTGCAAGCATACATGGCAAAAATAAACTTTTGTCCTATGAGTGAAAGCCTCTACTGTGTCCAGAGCTGCAATAGCAAACACTTCTTTTTTGAAAGACAGAAGTACACTATTCCTCATCCCTCTCTTAAGAGGAAGAATACTGGCTGTATGAAAATGACACTTTTTTATTACAGCAACTTTGTATTTCTAGTACTTTGCCTTCAGAGTTCTGCAGATAACCTACTAAGTGCTTTAGGCAATGTTGATCAAGAAAGTTACATAGGAAAATTAAAGATAAATTAACCAGAACTAATGGTTTACATCTTGCAGATCTTAACTGGGCTTGTGTAGAACACCAGTGAGTAGTGCGTGGTTTCTGAAATGATGCTTGTCTCCAGTGAAAAGAAATCAACAGTGTCTAAGCACTCTTCAAAAATCTACTGTGTGATCAAGGACAAGAAATTGAAGTGAGAGCCTTACCAGTATATAATGTTGAGCTGTGCCATCATTAATGACAGTCTCTGAAAAACAATATTTAATTAATACTTTGTATCTGTAAAGAATTTAAAAATCAGTTACGTCACTACATTAAAATGTGCAGGTTTATATAAATTGATGCAATATCAATTGTGGTAATAAAACCACTTGATGCCTTCTGACCCTTCTAAGAAAAAAAAGTAACTGTTTATATAATATTTCCTATTTATTCATAAATTTGAGACTAGAATTATATTTTAATTACCTACAATTTTAGTTTTTATTCTTGTTCTCGATGTTTTATTCCATAGTTGGCCTAAACACTCAAATACAACACCTCATCAAATAAGGGGACTTTTTGTTTTTATAAGGAGGGGGATCCAACTACTTTCTCTTATCTTCACTGGAGAGATTAGCAGAGAATATTCATCAAGAAATTGTATTTGCAAAAATCTGACTTGAATAGAAGTCATCTCAGCAACATCCTGTTTTCCTTTCAGTATCACACCAGCTGAGATCAGCTACATAGGGTTTTATAGATAGAGTTATGGGGGTTTGAAGGTCAATCATTATCACTAAATAAGATTTTTTTTAACTCTGAGACAATTATTTCCTCATTGTCTGCATTGCTCTGCACCCTTTGCAAATTATGGGCTGGCCAGTGGAGATGGATCCTGCAAAGGGGAAAAGCTAAAGTAACAACCACTAGACAAGCCCAGTGCTTACCTATCCTTCTTACTCTCATCAGTCATGTCAGCAGCACTCTGAAATGGTGGTCATCCAAAGGTTGCTTGAACTGAACTATGAGACAATAGAAATTTACCCAAGATCGGAAAGGACAAGCAAGTTCAATGTCTTGAGCTGAGCCATCTGGTCTCATCAGTGTAACTGATTTATTAGAACACTTAAGTTTTTGCCTGAGTGGACCAGAGGCTGGTTGCAGGGCATGTAAACACCATACTGTTTAATTGACAAGATGGCAACTTAATAGTGCTTGGTAGGTTTAGTAAGATCTCTAACTAACTAAATAAACAGTTTCTCATCAGCTAAGGAAAAAAAAAAAAACAAAAAAAACCCCAAAAAATCCCCAAACACGTAAAGACATCACAATATGCACTGACTTTTCCTTTATTCATTTCCAGGCACCATTTAGTTCAGTGTGTTAGAGAAGGGAATTGTTTGAGAAGAATGAAAGTATTCTAGATAACAAAATAAAAATGTAAGACTCAAAGAATAAAGGGAAGCTCATTTGGGGAAACACCTAGGGTAGCAATTTTTTCCAGCTCAATGAGAGATTTCTTGATGCACATTGTTTTGGAGTTTAATGTTGAAAAAAAAACCAGTTTAATATTTATTTACATAGTCGATCCATACATGATAGAAATAGGTATGTGTTGAGTGGCCTTATTGTTACTTTAACATGCAGTATAAGAATTAAATATGTTGATGTGTCATTAACAAATCTGTATCCTCTTCTGAGGAAAAATCCAAATTATACAAGTTAAATATATTAACACAACATTTTATGAAAGGCTAACTCATTATATATAATTTCTTTCCGTGAGTTATAGATGACCTCATAGCTCATGGGTGATGGAGTAATACAGAGCTGGAAATGAGCTAGGAAAATCATCATCAGAAATACATAGTGTATACGGAATCAGACTACTCTACAAATTCTCTTTATGGAACATCAGTTTTTATTGTAGACTATGCATTGATGGACTGCAATATATATATTTTATATTAAGTGCTGAAGAAACATTAGTGCCTTGGTTGAAGTGAGTGTGCATGGTGGTATTGCCCATGGTCTGGAAGTACATAGTAAGCATCCATGTAAAGATAAGTAAAGGGTTATGTTGCATTTTTAACCCTTGCTCCTGAAACTATTATTACTAATACAGGCTAAGAGGAAATAATTACACATAGACAAGAAGGAGGAGATGAACAAATTGCTCATAATCTTTGGTAAATTCCTAACTTATGAAATATAAATAGTAGAGAGATCCTGTTTCCCAGAATTTGCAGGCAGTCCTGTATCAAATGCAGAGGAAACAGTGGAGAACAGGTAGAGCCAGAGGAGAAACGGGTGATGAGTTTGGAAGAATTTGCTTGCATCCTACTTGCTGTAGAAATTACCAGGAAAGATAATAAAATTCCAGGTACATTGTAGAGAGCTGAATTGTCTTTGTATTTCCTACTACTACAGTGTTTTATTAATACCAAAGAGTTCCAAAATGAGGAGCTCAGTCACTCTGTGTTCTCTATGAAGTAAATGGAGATAACCCACCTGAAATATGGGTCATCTTCCAAAGGAAGCTGGCTCTGTATCTGGATTACATAGGAGAGGTAGACAACTTAACTGAGCTTCAGTGCCTTGGGAGACCCAACAGATATGCAACTCAAACTGAACTTTAATATGACACACACAAAGAGTAAACAAATGTGGGTAGAGAGGTAACTTTACTTTGATCAGTCAAATAATTGTGGGTGCTGGTTGCTAAAAATGGGAGGGTTAAAATAGGAAAAATTATTAAAGCTGGAGAAAGCTGCCTTATAGTGAGGCATGATAAAAAGAAACTTGTTCTGTATGCCTTTCTGATGAAGAAATTACTTGCTCATGATCTAGAAGCACAAGAAAAAATATACTAAGTGTTAAAAGCCTATTTAAGCTAGCAGAAAAAAACATCTTGGAATAAGAACTCCTGGCTGGAAGCTGAAGCCAAACATATTCAGGTGAGAACTAAGGCAAAATTTCACAGCAGCAATGGTATTTAACATTCAGAGCAAAAAGCCAAGGGCAGTGTTTGATTCTCCATCTTTCTGCCTTCAAACCAAGATTAGATGTTTTTCTGTAATATGTTAAACATAAACTACTGAGCTGAGTACAATTGAAAATGAAATTTAATGACCTATGATATACAGGGTCAGTACAGATGATCTAATGGATCTTTCCTGTCTTGAACTGTATGAAAAAGTTAATGGAGCTGCACCATTTTACAGACACAAAGAATTTGTCTTTCATGTCCATTACTCAGCACTTTTTTCCTCTTTTAGTTTCAGCTAGCCTGTGTTAATTCATGTAGAACAGGGTTTCCTTTGAAGGTTTTATTCCAGGTATTACTGTACTGAGATACAGAAGGTTTATCACCTCTTGTTAAATTTGTTTTGCAAAATTATTTACATTTTCTAAAAGCATTAATAGTAACCTTGTCACTAGCTAATGCCAAACAAATATGCTTGGCAATAGGGTCCTTGCCCTCATGTTTGTGTCCCTATTTAATTCAGATGTAATCATTCAGCATGTCTTCATTCTCATATTTCTCCTCCTCTCTGAGGTTTCGTGGTAATTAGAGGGTTGGAATTACGAATTTTATAGTCTTGTGGGGTTTTTTTTACCTTCTTTTTCTCATCTTTAAGCAGAATTTTATTCTCATGTCTATTCTTGCCCTGGAGGTCTGTACAACCTCCCTAGTGCTATCCTTATTCTTTTTCCTATCTAGTAGCTTAATCCCAGATTGATTCATTATGTTTCTCTGAGGCTCACTATAGCAATTTTTCAGTTCTGATTTTTCTCCCGATACACACAGCTCTGCTCTCCCCCTATCTCTTTCATGTTTTTGTCTTCCAGAAAGTCTGGAAGCCCTGTGTTTAGAATTAATATCCTTCCTTGGGAATAAATCATGTTTCTCATGTAAGTACCACACTACCATGCATTTGATTACCAGATGTTCATATTTTGAATATGATATTTCTGTAATGGCATCTCCAGAAATAGTACCCTAGTTACACACTGGATGTAGAGGCACCCCATGAATATTTTATAACTCTGCTTATGGAAGACTCTCCTAAAGTGTCTTTTATAGCTTAGTTGCATGGCAAATCAATTGTCCCATTATTGAACAATTTCTTTTTAACTATTAGCATTAGTTCTAAGCCTCAGTAGTCATTGCTCCAGTACAAATAATTACACACTCTTTTGCTTTTTGTGAGGGTATCTCTTAAAAAAAGGGGGTCTTATTGTCAGTGTTTTGGTCAGGATCTGAACGTTCTAAAGGACACCGGGAATTCTAGTTTTGGACAGTGGAAATTTTGGTAACTGACTGAATAAGTGAGTTCCTTCAATTCAGTGTCAGAACTTTAATAACAGACAGTGTCAGATGCTTGACTGGAGAGTGGAACAGTTGTTCAAAGGGAAAGCTGTTTTTTTTAAAAAAACCAAACATGTCAAGTACTAACTGGCTTACTTTCTGACATGAAGCATATCTACTATTTATACATTAATGTTTTTCTTTTTGATTTGTGGACCACTCTCTAACTTCTCCTGATGCCTTTTAGAAAATAATATTTCATTAGTTGTATTCATCTTTGAAGTGCATGTAGAAGGTGTGAACTGACATGCATATTCCAAACCCAAGTATATTAAAATTATTTCCTGTCTCCAACAGTTTAAGAGTCATGCCTCTCTCCCAACATCAAATTATTCCATATGACACGCAGTGTGTTTGATAGTTTTTTTCACTGATTTCTTCTTGCTGCAAAACTCAATTATTTAAAAATGTAGAAGATTTAATTCAATTTATTCTCTCCTATACAGCTGAACAATTTCAAAGCCTTGGTTCTCTGAAGTTTTAGGTTATATATACTTTTAACACTTCTATCAATTGGCAAACTTATTCCTAAATGTGTATTTGGGATGAAAAATTTAATAGTTAAAGCTTTCAAATAGTAAAGCATTTAACAGCATAGCAGTTTGGTTCCAGAGTAAGATTTGTACCAGGAGACTGAGAGAAATGACAGTCTCTAAGAAATTCTTTATTCTAGTCCTTCTTTTAGAGTGTTTGGAATTGAGGGAAATTTTAGTTTGTAAACCACCTGTAGAATACAAAATACATGGTAGATAAACTTCAGGTGTGAGATGAACCCATTAGGATTTCCTTTTAATGGATAACACTAAGCTAGAATCTTACTTGTTATCAATCGCAATTGCTAACACTTGAGTCTGTGGGGAGAAAAGACATAATTTTCCTGCCATTAAAATTAAACTGCTTTCATTTTATAGGATTTTGCATAGTGGAGTGCTTTTCATTTTTACTAGAATGTCTACAGATTTTTGACATTTTAATCAAAATAACTTCATTTACTAAAATGTTGGGGGAAAGAGGTTTTGATGAAAATGTCTTTGTGGAAATAAATGTTGAATTTAAAATGACGATACTAAGGAGAACTGTATACATTACAGAAAATACCGGAAACAGGGAGAGTTTTAACTAATTTTCAGGGCCAAAAATAGTATTACAATGTAGACCCTGAAAGCCCTTACCTGTATAGTGACAACAGATATACAAAGAAAATTATAAGTTTGAAATATCTCAGTGTTCATCTTTTTATGTAAGTTCATAAACAAGAAGCATTATAATCCATTAAAAAATTAACATTTTTTCCAAAAAAAGAATATGTAATACTTAGATCTTTTTGAAGTTTTATATTCTCCTTAGATTAAAAAAAGATTTGACAGTAATGCCTAGAGCTTCTCAAGAACACAAACAGAATCAGTACTGATACTTGTCCAAATGGTATCTCAAGTAGGGAGTTGAGAGTTATGAGTATGCAGGAAATGCCACCCCAACAGCATGAACACAAAGTGAAGCATGCCCACAAGTTACACAGAGGCTGGATCTGCTTGTGAGGATGCTTCACAATATTATATTACATGACACTATTCTATTTTCATAGAATCACAGAATCATGGAATTATTAAGGTTGGAAAAGACCACAAGGATCATCAAGTCCAACCCAATGCTACCTAACTCACTAAACCATGTCCCTAAGCACCACATCTACACGTTTCTTGAACACCTCCAGGGATGGTGACTCCACCACCTCCCTGGGTAGCCTGTTCCAATGTCTGATCACTACTTCAGTGAACAAATTTTTCCTAATATCCAGCCTAAACTTTCCCTGGTGCAACTTGTCCTATCACTTGTTACTTTAGAGAAGAGGCCAGCACCCACCTCACTACAACCTCCTTTCAGGTAGTTGTAGAGAGTGATAAGGTCTCCTCTCAGCCTCCTCTTCTCTAGACTAAACAACCCCAGTTCCCTCAGCCGCTCCTCATAAGTCCTGTGCTCCAGACCCTTCACCAGCTTCGTTGCCCTTCTCTGGACCCGCTCCAGCACCTCAGTGTCCTTCTTGTGGTGAGGGGCCCAAAACTGAACACAGGATTCAAAGTGCGGCCTCACCAGTGCCGAGTACAGGGGCACAATCACTTCCCTAGTCCTGCTGGCCACAATATTTCTGATGCAGGCCAGGATGCTCTTGGCCTTCTTGGCCGCCTGGGCACACTGCTGGCTTATGTTCAGCTGGCTGTCAACCAACACCCCTAGGTACCTCTCTGCTGGGCAGCTAACTTTGTGTAGAAGGTTCCTGTAACTACCTCTGTGGCACATTTTTTGTGGACATTTAGGACAAAGCAGGACTAGCATTACTAACCTAGAGTATAGGTTCTGCTCCTGCCTGAAGATCTTACTGAAATGTGGTGAAACAAAGCTTGGAAGGATTCTAAGTCCCTGAAGAGCAGGGATTGGGCTGAGACCATGGCATTTCTACCCATCCAGCTTCTTTTAGATTATTGCTGATCAAGATGCTATTCTTTTTGAAAACAGGGAAAAATCCTAAACCTGGGAAAAGGTATTCTTTGACATATTTTTCCTCAGTAATCAGCAGAAGGGAAAAACAAACCATCTCCTTATCTGAATTAACACATAATCTACACCATGTAAAAACTGTATTCCTGAAATTAAGTAAATTCACATTTTTCCTGATGTGATTATCGGCAGTGTTTCTAGCATCTCATTCAAACTTTCATTTCTTCATCCTAACATTCTAATCTGTGTCATTTGCCATCATGCAGGAGTACAGGTAAGGGTGTGGAACAGCAGCATAAACCTGATGCTCAGCTCACCCGTAAACTAAATTGCAAACTCAACATCAGAAAATAAGTTCCCTTGAGTAATTTTTTTTCCACTTTCAGTATAGGTGTGGGAAGGTATGATTTTGCAAGAATAAAAGACTATAATGGAAAAAGATGAAGTGCCTGCCTCTTCCCTATCATACATACAGGTGTAAAGCTAACACTCAGGTTCAGCACACACATTAGGGATGTGTTGATTAAAACATTATGCAAATTAATTCTGCAATATTCCATATCACTTTTTGTATTTCATTTCCCCATAAACAGAGAATACCAATACTAACATGACCACTAATACCCATCAGAAGTCCATTAGCTATTATTTTGGAATTTTGCATTCAGCATTTTGTAGCAGAGTTTAAAGTTAGTTAAGTTAGTGATGCTGATGTACTCTAATGCAAACATACTTGCTGGATTATGTGATCTAGGCTTACTTTCTTTCTCAGTCTTTTTATTACAGTTGTGAATCCGAGAAGCTCAAGTGTGTGTGGTGCTCTGTTAAATAATTGTTAGACAAACATTGTTTGCTTGAAAAGCATTGTTGGAAATTTGCTTAATTCCACTGCTAAGGAATAACACCAAAACCTGAAATCCTACGTAAGACAGTCACTCTCCAGTCCAATTGTGTATGTCATTGTAAACACACAGGAGATGCAAGATGGTAAGATTATCCACTGAAATACATAGTTAATAGGAAATCGCACTGAACTTTTCCTAATAATTCTTAGAATTAATTATTTTAACTATGTTGCACATCAAGCTGATATTTTTATAGAATTACATTTCACAACCACAGGGTCTTACTACTGTTTGGTACATTTTTCTTCTAGCTATCCTTTGGGTTTTTTTTCCCAGGTACACTCCTTTACATTTTTCTGTACCAAGTTTCATCCCCTGTGAGAATTTGCAGTCAAACCATTCCTTCCACAAATAAGGGCAATTCATGACAGTGAAGACTATCTGAAAGATGTGCCAGAAAAGTTAACTTAAGAGTACAATTGTCTGGGAGAAAACTAGAGTTCACAGGCAGCTACTTTTTGTAGTAAATGGTTTTCCATCTCTGGCAATGGGTAGTCATACAGATTATAGTTTTCCTTTGGAGCAGTAACTCTTGAAATGGAGTGAGTACCAAGGGAATGCAGATTCACAGCCTGAGCTTTTTGCATTTTTTTCCTTTTCCTGTCTGAAAAAAAAAATGTAAATGAAAAGTACTATTTTCAGCATTTCCTTTTAATTTACAGCAGTTCTTCACCAGGATAATAAATACCAAATTATTTACTTCAGAGGACTGAGAGGATTACTTAGTGAATGTTTAAAAAGCACTTTGAAGATAAAAAGCACTATTGAGCAGCTTAAGACTTACTGAATAGTTAATTACCTAAAGGTCCCATTCTCCCCCCTACAGGTTATTTCTACACAGGGGAGAGTAAACTCTGAGCTTCATATCATGACTTTCGAAGCCAGACTTTTAAAGTATTATTGGTTTCAAAAATTTGCTTTTTTAGTGGCCTGAATCTGATTCCTTTGAAGTCAATGGCAAAAGTCCAACAGATTCCACTGAAGCATGATGTAGCTGCTCAGAATGAACAAGTTGAAGATCTGAACAGAACAGATGAATGATCTTAGCAACAGTGAGAAAAAAAGGTCTTGAAAAGGCTGCACCTGGTTCTTGTACTCTGGCTGCCTCACAGCTAACCCAGGTACTTCATACAAAGAAAGGGAGAAAAATGAAAAAGTTTCTAAACCCAGCATTTGGAGTCAGCCCTTGTCCACAACAGAATCATTGAAGGTAATTACCAGTCCTTCCTTCAGTATCTTAACTGTTAAAAACATTGTAAGTGATCAGTGTAAGGTAAACATTACTCTGTTTGTTGAGGACAGGAATCTCCCTTTGGACTAAATAGCTTGGGAAATACTGTTACACACAGATCTTTACTGTAGAAGATATCAGTCCTCCAAACACCAATACATATACTTAATTTTTTTGCAGACATTAAATACCTCTTGATACTGGTATGACTGATTAGGAGTCAGATGTTAAGTATTTGTTAATACTAGCATAATACTAGCATAATTATGGCTTAAATTCATCAATATATGCCATTTGAGAAAAAGTCATGAGAGTTACATATTTAACTGGAGTTCATAACTGATTCCTCCCTAAGATAAAGAACAGTATCTCAACCTGAACTCATTTAAATTTGACCTTTTAATGTGCTACAGCAGCATACTATCTTACGCTTTTAGCTGTGTTGGCTCTTAAATCAGGGTCTAGATGTAAAAGGTTACGCTGAATTACTGAGTTACATTTTTAACAAGAGCCACTCTTAAGTATTTTCATTATTAATAACAAGAACAAGCAGGGATCGTAAGAGGAAAGAATAATGCAGTGAGAAGGGATTTGATTAACAAATTGGTCTCAATATATTGTGTTTGTAAGCATACACCTGATGAAAAGAAGCACAGATAAATAAGTGATAGTTAAAAAATAATTAAAAATTAGTTGATCTTTCTAGTGACAATGTAAATCTTGAGTTAGAAAATTAATGTTTGGCTCATGTGTGTCAGACATCTCCAAAGTACAGAAATTCATTATAAGTTTATGGGTTTTTGCTTCTAAAATATTCCTCTCCAACAGGATCTAATGAAATATCTGTGTGTTTACAGGAAACTGTGGAAATAGTGACTCATCTTTTCAATAATTTACACGGGATAATTTCTTGAAAAGCAAGATCAGCAGGGGCTTTTCTTCCGGATTGCAAAGAATTTGGTCAACTACTTCTGGATACTCTCAAAACAAGGAGAATTTTCAAAGCAGAATCTAAGTAGAGCAGGTTCTTTGGCAATACAGTTTTACTACTAGTTGCTTCAGTCCTCTAAACCATAGCCTCATATCTGTTGCCAGGATTTTTCAAAACCTTGTTTCTGACTGATGTTATATTTTCCAAACACTGTTATATCTAAATGTCACTAAATGCTCCCAACATATAGAAATCACTCAGGTCTCTCCAGCTCTTCTTGGAGTGTTTGTACCTACTCTCTGTAGGCTGTGGTGTTTTTCTTAAATGTGATTTGAGAGATTGAAGGCAAGTTGTGGTCAATGCTTCCAAAAAGTGATGTAAACGTAAATTATATGTTCTACCCTTGAGCACTGCAAAAAGCAATACAGCAATGTCACTGGGAGAAATTGAACATAGTAACATAGAATCATAGAATCATAGAATTATAGAATGGTTTGGGTTGGAAAGGACCTTAAAGATCATCAAGTTCCAACCCCCCTGCCATGGGCAGGGACACCCTCCACTAGACCAGGTTGCTCAAAGCCTCATCCAGCCTGGCCTTGAACACCTCCAGGGATGGGGCATCCACAGCTTCTCTGGGCAACCTGTTCCAGTGTCTCACCACCCTCAT
>VZTO01022282.1:39863-61845 GCA_013400615.1 Syrrhaptes paradoxus
CACTTGAACATGAGAAAAAACTTCTTTACAGTGAGGGTGACAGAGCACTGGAACAGGCTGCCCAGAGAGGTTGTGGAGTCTCCTTCTCTGGAGACATTCAAAACCCGCCTGGATGCGTTCCTGTGCGATCTGATCTAGGTGTTCCTGCTCCGGCAGGGGGATTGGACTAGATGATCTTTCGAGGTCCCTTCCAATCCCTAGCATTCTGTGATTCTGTGATTCTGTGATTCTGTGTGTTTCTGCGAACAGCTCAGCTTTAAAGGTTATAGTCCTATCATATACAAAATATTTGTGCACTGATATGTATAATTGCCGTGCCTTTATCACTAGTTACCTTCTCTAGCCTTTCACTCCTTCACAGATTTGATCAGAATTTTTTTTTTGGTGAAAGTACTGAGTAGCTTCAGAATTTATACTGACCTCTGAAGAACGCCACCAGAAATGTTTTTTTCAGTCCTTCAATTAGAAAGTTTTTGTTCTATTTAGTGTAAGATCCATAAATACTGTATTGTACTAATTTACTATCAGACTATCTTACAACACCAATTCAAGTGCTGTACAAAGGCTGTTGCATCTGTTCAATTACTTTTATCAACAAAGTCAGAAATTTTGTTGAAGAACAAAATCAGGTAGCCTGACAAGACAGAATATGTGCGAATTCAATCTTACCATTGTTTTCTACTTGTAATTTTTGTCAGTTGACTCCCATATTAGTGTTTCCATATTTCCACAGGACTTGTGCCAGGCTAACGAGCCTGAAAAAAACCTATTGTCATCCCCTCTATTTTTTTTTCCCTACTGGCATAGCATTAGCACTCTTCCAGGCATTTTAAATTTTCTGATAGCATTAGGAACACGGTGATCTTTTCTATTTAGTACATTCTTGTGAGTCCTTTGGGCAGGGATACTCCATCTTGATAAGAAAATATCAGCTTTATTAAATGTTGTCTAAGATCTCTTCCTACATCCTGCTTAGATGATTTAACCATATTGTCAAGATTCTTTCAAAATACAGTACAAACATGAGTCAGTAAACATTTTCTACCAGTTATGTCCAATTCCTTTTCCACTGAGAGAATTTCCAGTTCCTTTTGGTTGTTACAGAGTCTCATGGAACTTGCATACAAGCAATTGAAAAATGTCCTCTTTTTTTCTTGTATTTTTTGTCTTATCAGTTCAGTTTATTCATGAGGATGCAGATTTAAATCTAGTACAGTGATAACCAAGCTAGCTATAAATGAGTTAGCCTAGGTATCAGAATTTTTTGCAACAGCATAAAATTCAGCTTAGGCAAATACACTTTGAGAGCTCACCTCGAATTGGGATTGTATTCTGTTTGCCTCCTTACTTCATAGCATTGATTATTAAGTGCCCTCCCAGCTGCTTGAACAAGTCTCCAACTGTTTGTATGATATCTTACAAGAATGTGACCTACAAACTTAAGCCTTCTGCTTCACACCAGTTCCACTATCAACAGTCAGGTTTCCATATTTTCACTCCTAGACAATGTTTCACAATGTGGAACATATATCCTTCCCCATTGCAATGTCTTCTTCAAAGACATTTCAATTACTGATAGTTCAGATCAGTTCAGAAACCTCTGAAGATGAAGGCGATTCCCAGGACTGACAAGTCCCTAAGACAGCGAGAGAGACCAGGGCTTATGAAACAACGCACTCATGGACGGATGTGCAGTGATATTTGAAAATTATGCACTAACCTTTTTAAAAAAATGTACACAGTGTTTAAAACAAACAAAAAAACCCTAAAGTCTCTCACTCTTACACTTTCTCTTGAAATGCATCACAATTTTTCATGTTACAACATTCACTTCCAAAACTGTAACTGCTTCACACTCATTCTAAACGTGAGTGCCTCAGGGCAAGCATATCTTCCATGTCTTGACACTTCTTTTGTTCTAATGTGCTTTCTGAGAGAATTATACCTTTGCAGAAGCTGCAGTAGAGAAGATGTTAATGCATTTTTCAAAGCTCCTCAGATCCTATAATTTACCCTTTGGTTTCCACTACCTTTATTGAGTGCTACATTGGGAAGACAGATGATCAATGTGTCCGTCTCATGGCAATACTTTTCACTGTTTGTTCACATCTCACTAATAAGGCAGGAAAGGCAGCAAATTTTATTTGTTAGTGTAGTTCAAATAGTAATCAACCCGCTCTGAAGCCAAGAATAAGTGAAACAAAGCAAAAGGAACCCTCATATTCTGACAGTAACCACAAAAATCACATTTGATACATTCTGTGTACTTTGTTGTGCAACTAAGACTATACAGGATAGCAAGTGCAAACTGATTTCAAACAGAACTTGATATTCTCTGCTCATGTAACTATTTCAGTAGTACTTCAGTATCTTCCTATCAACCCTTCAACCTTACACAGTAAGTCTTATAGCTTATCTTCAGATAAAGTTGAGAGTCTCAGCTGCAATTGCTCTTGCATTGTCTGTACTGTCCCGTTCTAAGGCAGTCCATGTTCACCATTATATTTGCAGTCAGTGCCATCATGTTTTTCTCTTGCTAGATGTCTGCTACAAAGCCTGTTAAAATCAGCGGAAGGGCTATAGTCAGCTTCAATGGGCTTTCATCATCCATAGACAGTTTCTCTTGTCACTACGGGTTTTTCACCAAGTTATGTAAGCACTGTTGTTAGTAATACAAAGAAATTCCTTGGAAACAAACCAGAGAAATGTCTGTGATCAAATTCTACAAAACCTTATCGACCAGTTGGTACTGAGTATTTTCGATCAAAAAACTATTTTCACTCTGAAGACCTACCAGTTTGCCAGAAAGGCAAATGGAGGCGGTGACTTAGCTTAGTATTTGTACAACAGTTTATGATAATTTAAAGCCACATTATTGGTGCCCTTTGCTCAAATGGAGAGAAGAGAGAAAGAATTTTTCAGGATAGTGATTACATCTTTCCTATATTGTCTGTTGCTTTTTTCATTTTCAGCAAGCCACAATGAAAGATATTTTTGAAATAAAGCTCAGTCACAAGATAGTATTGGATTTTCTTGCTGTGACCTGTTTAAAAACTAGATCCAAGGCCCTAGGGATCTTGAAAGACCAGGCTCACCAAGGCGAGTTTAGTTCTGTTTTTTCTTCCGGACTAAACTTGATGGCTATTGGGACAACATATTTTTGTATTTTGAAATGTTTAGAGCCTTTTTGAAATACTTGTAAATGTCTGATTTTTAACTGTACTACTGTGTTTACGACCCTAAAAGGTCACATCTATTATATTCTGCAGTCAAAGCAGCACTTCAGGGACTCTTATCTCTGACATATGCCAAATTATGCAGAATTTCATCCATCTAATTGCACATCATGTACAGTGACTTTTAAAGAATATTTTTAGGCCCCAAGACTGCTACTAACCTTTAAAAAGTGCTCAATCCATTTTTTGTGACACCTCCTATCACCTGTTTAATTTTTGTCTTGTATGACTGTTAACAAAAAAAGAAATAAAACAAATCAGGTGAAAGGATCTCCTTTATAAACAATCATGCTGTTACAGCTCATGCAAGGCACACCTATGGCTTAATTACAATGCCATTTACCTGAAGATCAAATGTATTACCACTTTGTGTAGTATTTCCTTAAAAGATTCTCTTGCACGGCCTCAGTGGGTTCTTGTATTCTTGTACTGCTAAATATTAACTTGTAGGACTATGTTTTGCATGGGTATTCAGACTATCACATTGATTTTGTCTCTGTGTAAAAAGTGCTGAAATATACATTTATTTTTGAAGGAATCTTCTCTGGGATTAGAAGGAGTACATAGCATATATTGAATTTCAATGACAGCTCAGTTCTTCACTCACAGAATTATCTGTGAAAGTCTCCACCAGTACCTGTCATGTGCTTTTGAGAAGTTTAGAAATTAAACTTCAACATATGACAAGGTGTTTATTCCTGCAATTTATACTTTTAGGGAAATTAAAAGTGCATATATATTTTATTTGTATAAAATATTCTCAGGGAGTTGATAAACTACTATATTTTTCTAACAAGTTTAAATTGACTCCCTAGCTTCTGCAAAATGGAAAATGCTGTCCAATTCCAACACTGAATCATACTTGAAGTTACTGATCAAGACAGGTTCCTTAATATAATACTTGTCTATCAAAAATTGTGGTCTCCTCCAAACTCATGAAGCCAAGCAAAGTTTACACGAAATACGATTGCAAAAATTTTGATCCCAGACACAATATGAAGGTTTATATTTAAAACAAAGAAAAAATGGTTTTGAATTTATAATTTGTTACCTGTACCCCAAACAGACTAACAAAAATATCTGGAGGAATCTGTGAGAATTAGAGTCTAAGAAGTTTCAACAGCTCAGGTAAGAATGTTTCATCTACATTAGTTCTTCCTTACCTTTGTGCATGGCAATCAACAGAAACATATTCCACCATGAGTAGAGAGATTTTTTTTCAGTGAAAGTTGAACAGGATTAGAAACATTTCAAAGTGTTTGCAGTTTGCTTTTGTTAATATTAATCCCTGAAATACTTGCCCTTCATACAATGAAACAAAATAACTTTAAGGTCCCTTGTGCTAGTACCTGTTTGATAGAGGTGCAATTTGGAGAAAAACACTGCATGTAATTCCGTGTAGGGCTCAATGTATTAATGTAATTTCATAGACTATAAATTAACAAACTACAATAATCTGTGTGGCAGCTTCAGTGACTAAGATACTGTGAAGAAAATGTTAACCATTCTTTTACCTAAAAAATATCATGTGGTTAACTAAGATCAGATAGTACAAAGTCTTATTTGAAATGTATGAAAACTCTCTAGTACATACACCAATTCATGCAGTAAGCTCTTCCTAACACCATTTAGGATTTTCCAGTGTATCTGATTTGTGAGGAGAAGTCCAGCCATGTACAGCAATTTTAGTTTTGCAGAAGCAGAGCATTTGCCATGTTGCTTCCTGCAGACATGGACTGGAGTTCATAGGCAGAAAAGTGTAGTGTTCAGAAATGCACAGATGATAAATGTTTTTTTATGTGCTGCTCATGCTCATTTTAAGGTGAGTTTATTCAAACCGAAATGTGTTTACGTTCATTATTACATTTTAGAATCACTAAAAAGAAAGATCTTTCCTCTTTAAAGCCTCCCATAAAGGAATAACTACAAGGATAAAGGGTGATATGGTATGGAGAATAAATATCATCACATGTGTGACTACTGAGCGTCTTTAAAGACATAGAGAAAAATCCACATTAAACATCAAGACTCACTAGCTTCCCTCAATTGCTGTATTTGGCAATGAAATGTCCTGTGTTCTAATCCATCGTAAGAACTAATGAACAAGTAAAGTCTTTTCCTTTCTCTTCCAATAACACAGTAACAGAAAATTCTTTCTTTAAGCTCACCTTGCTTAGACCTGCATTTTTTTTCACCATCTTTCTGTAGCACTGTAATGCTGTGTGTTGTATCACAAACACTGACGTCTTCTTTGTCTTAAGACCAATCTAAGTAGTACATTTGTCTCTTAGCAGGCCCATACATTTCAGTATATTTCACTACCTTACAGCAAGGTAAAATATACAGGAATATTTTCTGACCTATAGTAATCCAGAAACTGTAAAAGATTCTGTCACCACAGGAATATCTTAGTACTCCACAGTGTTGCGAGGGTAACTATGAAAAACTTATTTTGTCTTGTACAGTCTGATTCTGAGTGATGTTACTCTTCCAGCTACCCCTGGGCTCAATGGGTGCTAATCCCACATGTGTTTTTGTTAAAGTAGTATTTAACATCTAAAAATCAAGATAAGTGTCCAGAGTGGACACTTAGGACTGCTAAGTCCTACTTTAGGACTGATATTTTTTTAAGTAGTTGAATTGTTGAAAACATCTTGTATTCCCACATTAAAACTGTATAAATCTTCACAAAAGCCTGAACAACTCTACAGCAGCAACTCTCTATATTTTTTCTTTTTTTATTCTCACAAATGTAAGTCCAATCGTTTTTCAGATGTATGTATGTCTAGAAAATAATTGCTTGAAAAGATTAATAGCTGTTTATTGGCTTGCTGTTTCTTAAGAAACACAATACCATACATTTACATTGCAGGAGTTAATAAATGATGGCAAATTCCTCAAGGCATTATCAAACTGTGTGCATTTGTGTATCTGATCAAATATTTATTAGCTGCAGTCTCTTCCTACACTGATTTTTCTTCTCATTTATTGCTCTAGGCCTTACTGCACAACACTAAGATGATACTCATGGGCATATGCCCCCAAAAGAAAGGCAGTCATTACGAAATACCCAACTTCAAAACCACAGGCTGCCTGAATTTTAATTTTTGTTGGTTTTTTTCCTCTAAGTAAACTGCCACACTATTTAATTATCTTTTCTAGCTCATTTACTTGACCTATATTAAAATTAAACAGAAACAAAATGTCATTATCTAAGCTGATAACAAATATTAATTTATGTTGAATTATGTCCTCAGCTTTTTATACGTATATTTAAGCTCTTCTCATTGCCATATAATTCTACAGAAAGTGATTTGTTCTGATTCTTCGTTCAGTGTTTACCATCTTGGTAGAAGTCTGCTCTATGTTATTTTCCTTTTCTATAAACCTGTTAGATGTGCAACAGATTCATTGCACTGAACTATTCTGAAACTTTTGAAACAGTAAATGTATCCTTTAGACTTTTGGGAGACTGATAGTTGAATAAAAATGAAATGTCAGTGAAAAAGGAGGAAATGTGTGTGAATTTTCCAACCGCTCAGTTTCAACACTGAGCTACCATTAAGTCTTCTGTTGTGATGCCTTGTTTCAACGCAGTTAACTCCAAGGAAGCAATCTGTGCTGCTGTCCCAGCAGGAACACAGTGTACACTGTATTACAGGAGCACTAGGAAAGGGTGCATCTCCTGTTTTCTCCCATGACCAATCCTTCAGCACCTTTGAGTAAAGTAGATCTTCCTGGTGGTGGCAGACATAGCCTAATGATAAGCCCTCCTTCTACAATGTTCATTTCAGAGTTTTGTTTATCCTGTCATACTGGATAGGTTCATAGGATAGAGAATCATTTTCCAGGCTGTGATCAAATATGCTTTGCAACAGGACTTTGCTTCTCTGAGAACTGCACAGCAAGTTGTCAGGATCCTTTTTGCAATTTAAACATCTGTGTCCCTGTTCTAAAATGGATTGAAAGAAAAAATATGTGGTTTAGTCAGGAAAATATCACATCCTTGGGTTTTCTGCAGTTCTATAGGGGCATAAGAAGCTTTAGAGGAACCTGTTTTCAATAGTTTCACTATAGGAAATTATATACAGAGAGAGAAAACCAGAAGCACTATATTGTCATTCCGTTCTCTTTAATGTCCCTCATAGACTGTCCATTGATCTCAGAGGATGCAGGCCAAAATAGGCCATGGAAACATTGTGTGAATGATCCTGTTTACAATATCCCATGTTCCCTAAAATGGAGACATGGTCAGAACATAATGTTGCAGGATGCAAACAAATGCACAATAGCAGAATAATTTTGGATTATGGTTTACAGGAATAAACACTTCATGGAGAACAAAAGTGACAAAGTCACAGACTTGTGAGACATATGTATTTATGTAGATTCATACAAATAGATGAAGAGGTGCCTATGCTCAGCCCTAGGCACCCTTGACAATTATGAAAAAGCATAAGCAACATAAAGAATGAATCACCCTGCAGCAATCTCTGCCATCCACAGCACTGAGTATTAGACATTACAGCGACAGGAAATGGAGAGAAACCATGCCTTCCTCGTTCTCTTTCTCCCCAAGCACCTTTCCAAAGAGGAATTTAGGTGCAGGACTACATGATGCATATAATATTGCTCTTTGGTTATTTCATTACTGAGATTTTCTTTGCACAAGATAGATAGGTATCTCCTGTGTGCATATATATAGTCTTGTATGAAATATGAAAAATAATGGTTTCCATTTCATTTGTTCTGTAGCAGTGAACAAGAAATCCCCAATAAGTAATCACTGGCTAATATGTTGTTATAGATTTATACACAGTGTTTGACCTGATGTGCTGTCTTTTAATGTTTTTTCTTTGTATAATCAATCAAACATGCATATGGGCAATTGATAGCTAGAAGAAATTTAACATCCGTCTCAGGATTCCTAATTGATACATCAAAGATAAAGACCTCTAATCTACAATATTAAATGAGTTTGGAGAAATCTAAATTTTAAAATTGAAATTGTTGATAAAACATTCGTCATGTTGTTTCATTAGCTTGGCCCTAGACATTGGCATAAAGGGGGCAATATTCAGGTATTAAACCATAATATGCTTCAGATTCTGAATTATTTAGGCGTGCTAAATCATTGAATTCAGTGAAGCTTTGTCCACAGCACCAGCCAAATATTTAAAGTGTTAGTTTTTTTAAGCCTTGAAGCAGGCTGATCATATCTTTAAGTAACTTCATTAGGAGTTTCATTAGGAGATTGCTCCTCTCTTATCAGTTAGCTGTAGTTCAAATTATACACAGAGCAGAATATTCTGTCATTCTGTCCTGGGGAGTGCTTGTGTATACTGATCCTTTTCCCTTGTTTCCTCTTTCCTTCCACATTCTGAGAAGAGGCATGAGACAACCATGTGATGTTTAATGTGACTGCACGAGGCTGAGTCAGAGAGATGCGTCTCTCTGTCCATTTGATTATAAAGGCAGTCACATTTGGGTTTTGATGTGCACTTGGAGAAAGGTAACTACACATCCTGTGAAGGTGTCTGTTAAGATGAAGATTATTCCTTTTTCATCTAAATACTCATCTGTGCTTGAAAACTACATAGAATGAGATTCAAGTCTTTGAGAACTATTATCACTTGTTTAGTGAAAGCAGACAAGTAAGAAGATTTATGACACAAATATTAAGACTTAAGCATTTGGTGTGACTGAAAATGTCTGAGTTTGAAAGCATCACAAGAAACAAAATAAAGGATAAAAAAAAAAAAAGGCCCACGGGCCTGTGTCAATAAACAAGGAGCTGACTGATAGCATTAAAACCAGTAAAAAAACACTGAGGAATTTGATTTTCTTTGCAGCAAGGTGAGAAGGGTTATGTTTCAATAGGGTCACACCATGAATGAATTGTTGGCAGGTAATCTTCACTCTGAGAACAGAAAGATGGCGACACAGTTACAGCCCATTGCATAAACGCTTCCCCCTTGTTATCCCAGCAGCAAGACTGACTGTACCCATACAGATACCCAAAATGAGGACAATAACAGTGGATCATGACCTGACCTCAGAATAAAAGAGGTTGAAGTCAGCAAGTTTCCAAGGCAAAAGACTGTTACAATTTTTTGACTTGTAAAAGAGTTAAAAAGCCAGTTAAAACAAACAAGCAAGCAAGCAAACAAGCAAACAAACAAACAAACAAAGAAACAAACAAAACCACCACAGTTCATTGCCAGCAATCAAGAAAAACCTAGGAGATGTAGCAAAGTCTTGATACCAGCCATCACTTGGCCTCCATGCCCACACAAGAGATCTTGACCAGACCACAGACATCTTGGCTAGACCAGAGATACACATAACTTAGTGCTCATGAGTATGAAAACACAAGAATGTGAGTGAGTGATATCCAAGAGAATTTGTATGAATGACTAGAACCAATTTTGTTTAAAATAAATATCACCTTCCCCTTCCACAAGGTTTTATGATGAGTTTTTTTACATTTAATTCCTTCAAAAGCATGCACTTGTCACTTCCAGAGACCTGTTTGTATTTTATGAAGTGTTCTATACTTTTGTGTGCACAAAGGAAACTAAGCCAAATTTGATTCCAATGGCCTTATTTTCTTTCTTTCACTAGAGATGGCAATGTGTGTTGCTTTTCATACAGAGACAGAGAGATGGCAACTAAATTACTTTGTCCACCTGTTTACATATGATACCCTGTCTCTAGGCAGATTACTTAAAAATTTACGGGAAGATTTTCAAAGGCAGAAATAGCAATTAGACATCTAACTCAACTGAGCAAACTGCAAGAACTTTATTATAGAAATTGATAAACACTCGTGTTTACATAAGGAAAATGCAAATAAATTTATTTTGTTTTTATTTTTTAATATGAGTCCATGTTTCTAATGAATACAATGGTGTAACTTGCTGTAAAAATGTTTTCACCCTGAAAGCTTACCTTTGTCTACAAAGCTACCTTTGTCTTGTAATTATAATTACAGAAGAAGGCTAAAAAAGGGGAAAAGTAGGATTTGTGATTGTAAATGCTTTGGGTAAAGTGGGAAAATGCAAAGAGGCAAAANCATTGCCAGCAATCAAGAAAAACCTAGGAGATGTAGCAAAGTCTTGATACCAGCCATCACTTGGCCTCCATGCCCACACAAGAGATCTTGACCAGACCACAGACATCTTGGCTAGACCAGAGATACACATAACTTAGTGCTCATGAGTATGAAAACACAAGAATGTGAGTGAGTGATATCCAAGAGAATTTGTATGAATGACTAGAACCAATTTTGTTTAAAATAAATATCACCTTCCCCTTCCGCAAGGTTTTATGATGAGTTTTTTTACATTGAATTCCTTCAAAAGCATGCACTTGTCACTTCCAGAGACCTGTTTGTATTTTATGAAGTGTTCTATACTTTTGTGTGCACAAAGGAAACTAAGCCAAATTTGATTCCAATGGCCTTATTTTCTTTCTTTCACTAGAGATGGCAATGTGTGTTGCTTTTCATACAGAGACAGAGAGATGGCAACTAAATTACTTTGTCCACCTGTTTACATATGATACCCTGTCTCTAGGCAGATTACTTAAAAATTTACGGGAAGATTTTCAAAGGCAGAAATAGCAATTAGACATCTAACTCAACTGAGCAAACTGCAAGAACTTTATTATAGAAATTGATAAACACTCGTGTTTACATAAGGAAAATGCAAATAAATTTATTTTGTTTTTATTTTTTAATATGAGTCCATGTTTCTAATGAATACAATGGTGTAACTTGCTGTAAAAATGTTTTCACCCTGAAAGCTTACCTTTGTCTACAAAGCTACCTTTGTCTTGTAATTATAATTACAGAAGAAGGCTAAAAAAGGGGAAAAGTAGGATTTGTGATTGTAAATGCTTTGGGTAAAGTGGGAAAATGCAAAGAGGCAAAAGCACTCTTATCTCTGCATTGTCTACCATAAAAATTTACAAAGATGATAATAGCATTTGTCACTATTTTGAGACTTAAATCTCATCTTACATATGCTGTTAACCTTTCTGAATGAAAACACCAATGGTTATGTTACATGAATGGTAAAAGTATTTGCAATGACAAAAATAAGTATTTTTATGTGGTGCTGGGTTTAGATTATTTATGAATGCTATATTTACTCTGAACTAATTTTTAATGCCATTTGCACTTGCATTGTGTTCATTTTTGGGAGCAAAACAATAATAAATTCCACTTTGGTTGCTGGAGCTGAGTCTTTAGCCTGTGAGGGGAGAAAAAAAGATGCTGGAGGGAGAGAACAGAGTTCACTTATGTTTCCTTCCCTGATCGCTTTTAACTGAATCAAAGAAGATGAAACAGGAAGTTGCGATGCTGAATGACACTTCTGGCCACTCACTGTTCCAAAACAGAGGGCTACAGGTAACTTGGAAGTTACAGGATTAACCATTTGCTTTCCATCCATCTCCCATTGGTTTAACAGAATCTCCCAAATGATCAGTTTTCTGATCATTGCTTGAAGTATTCCTAGAAGAAACCAGCTCCAAGAACAGAACAGGATTGATTCTGTACCTTTTGCATTGTTCTGGCAGCAGGAAACAAATGGAGAGCTGAACTAACATCATATCCTTGGTTGATTAAAGTTTTGCTAAGGGGTGTTGGAGACATAACTGTTCTGGCAATCCCCAGGTGGTGATGAGATTAGGGAATAAATTTTCAAGCAGTTTTGTGCTAGAAGCTGATCTAGTCAAAGATCAGGAGAATGGGATGACTTTGATTATTTGGGGTCTTTTTCTATATGGAGTTTAGGCAGACCTGGGATCCTTGCCCCTAATCCTTCATGGGCACTGGCACCAGGTCTCTGGACTTTTGACAGTGACACTGGGCTGACAAAGCACTGTCAAAGTAGCTGAGATAATTCAGTAACTTTTCTTTTCTGCAAGAGAAGTGAACTTTATAGGAAAAATTTGCTAGAATTCTTAGAGCAAGAGGCACAGAGAGTTTTGAATAAATATTGAGTTTTCAGGATATTACAGATTTTATAATATATAAAATAATATAGCGGAAGTCACAGTTGTTAAGAGAATGTGCAGAAAGCCAAAGGGTGAGGTAATGTATTAGCCAGCTTGGGTTCCCATCACTTTCTCCTCTAAAATATGATGCCCTGTTGTGGTTTGGTTTTTGATATAGATGTTGTGGTTTTGTGGGGTTTTGGGGTTGGGGCAGGGAGGGAGAGCAGGAGATGTCCTTGAGGAGTTGTTATGGTTTCTATTCAATCATATTTTATTTTAATTCTGTAAAGCAACATTCCATATTGGTACTTCTGAGGTCAGTTGAAAGCTTCTTTCTTGGCAATGTATAGATGACTGAGAAAGTTCGGATGAGCCACACAACACAACACAAGACTGCGTAGATACTGCTATGCTTGTTCTGAACCAGTAATCTCAGGTGGTAGAAGTCCCTCAAATATAATTTACATTCCAGGAAGAAGGCAGCATTATAGTATACTGTCCTCAGCCAAGCTAAGTACACTGAGAAATGCATCACACATCGCGATTATGCTGTTTTTAAAAGACATGCTACTATGTCTTTTACTTAAGTATATGCTAAATGCAATAACATACTTCACTGAGCCTGAGTCTCTACTCTCAGTCATAGTCTAAAATCAGAGATGCTCTGTGGAATATTAAAACTTGTCTTTTGATAGTGCATTACACTGACTTTTCACAGAAGTAAATTATTCTTAAATCTTCCAGGGCAATACAGACTTGGTCTGAGTTTATTCAGTCACAGTGAATTTCACTTTGATAAAATCACTCCTGTATATTTTTATTTGTAAAATTAGTGACGCTGTGGCCTCAAATGCCATCAGAGTTCAGGCACTACCAGCAATTTTTTCTCTTTGTTTGGAACAACATCTAGAAAGCTAAAAGCTCGTATTACACTGTGAATGAAAATGTGAATTTCTGTAATTAGGAACACAAGCACAGTAACCTTAAATGAAAGTCATATCCTTACAAGGAGATTTATAATGAGGGTGACAAGTACACACGCTGCTCAAACATAACCTTCTGAACTGTACTGCATAGAAGTTATAGTAATGATTCACTGGTTTTCTGGGATTTTTTAATTAAGCCAGTGATGGGTGAAATCTCTTATGTGTTTTTCTTTTATTGTCTCTTTGTGATACTTGCCATGTAATTATCATCTTGTAATGTTTCATAGGATCTCCCAACTATCTTCTCTTCTAGGTAAAATTATTTTCGCTGTCCATATATAGCATTATGATTGATTCTTTAAAAAAATCAGATCATAGTATTGTAGCACAGACTCCTAATGCCCAAAACTCAAAGCTGTAATAAATCAGCATTTCCCAGGTTTTCAATTGAAAGTCTTGTAAATTAAGGATTTATAGCTGGAGTTGTATTGCAATCTCAAACTGCTCCCTTCATCAGATGTTTAAAAATAGTAGTATTCTGAACATCAATGATTTTTTTTATTATTCTCCTTTGTTACGTAAATTTGAAGAATATTGATCAAATTCTATTTCTGGTTAATTTTTAGTTCTAAAAATTCTTGAAAGTGGAAACTACTTGGAATCCTTTCAATGCTCTCTAAAATGTTTGGTGTGCTAGACACTGATACCTCATTCTTGTCTTATTTCTAACTGTATCTTTTGAAATTAAATGTATTCCAACTACAAAAAGTAAATTTTTTTGCCTGTCCTGAACTTAAATTAATATATTAGATATATTTTCCTTTGAAACTGTTCCCATAAGTCAAGTAAGATCAAGTCTGAAAAATCTTAAAGAGATTTCTCACGGAGTTTTCTAGTTGTATAGGTTTCTATGCTATTAGACAGAACAGTATGGATTTAAATAGTTTCTTTTGCCTTAATCTTATTCTGCATTTAAATGTTGTTTAGTTGAGGACATCATTGATCATAACGCCACAATGGAAAAAAAAAGTCCTTGATAAAATGTATGAACTGTGCTAATTAATATATAGTTTCATAGTGCCTCACAAGGGAGCAACAATTTCAGTGCATTGGATGAAAAAATTCTTCAGTAAAACATTGAAATATATGTGTTGAAAAAAATGAAAAAGTTAAGACAGCAACCATGAAGTTCATTGTTAAAATTCATCCAACACAGAACTGTAAAAATATGGTCCTGTCCTGGGTTAAGCTGAGACAAAGTTAACTTCCTTCATAACAGCTGGCAAGAGGCTGTGTTTTGGATTTGTGCTTAGGAGAAAGCTGATGAAAAGTGATGTTTATGCGGCTGCCAAGGTCTTTCAGCTTCTCTGGCTGTCTGCAAACAGGAGAAGCTGGGAAGGAGCACAGCCCCAGTTACTAGCCCAGGATTTGATTTTAGGTTTGGGATCCATTCTATNAGGCAAACCCATCAGATGTCCTTTCAGTGGAACTGACAGTATGACAAGGAAGGATGAAAATGATATCAGGTCAGAACTTGCAAGTGCACAGACCTAGCAGCTTTGAAAGGATCTTCTCAAAATTAAATAATTTCAACTGTTTCAGTTTACGGTGATATAGCAAACAATGTCTAAAACCACCACTTCCCTTAAAGAGAAGCTCTGCAGTGGACAATATTTTATAAGACACTTTATGAATCAATTACTTGCAACTGCTTACATTTATGTGTATCAGAATACTGATTTGAGCTCTCTAGCACTACTTGAGTTATGTATTTTCAAATGAGCTGAACTGTAACACTGGCATAGTTAGTTTTAGTGAGACAGAGACAGCCCTGACACAGTATGTTTTCTCAAAGCAGTATCAGTTAATTGTACATCTATGATATCAGTTTGGAATCAGATAGTTCTAAGATTGAAGGAATATCACCTGTCTGGTCCAAAACCCATGGCACACTTACACAGGGTGTAACTGGTGTCTGTATGTTTTGGGTTTTTTGGGTTGGATCCTAAAGAGGAGGATTTTTGCGTTACAGTCCAGGACCGCAGAAGAAGCAGCAAATAGAGAGAGCTGTCCAGAGTGCTGTAGGAGAATGTTCTCTGACATTCCCAGGCTCAATCAATGCTGATCAGTCTTTAGCTCATATTGGTCAGTAGTAGACCCACCTGCAAAAGGAGGATCACAGCCATTGTAGACACAGGTTGTCTATGAGATTTCAGAGCCTACATGTCATGGAAGATCAATGCAACTGTATGACAGTAGCCAGCAGGGCACTGTGGCAACATATATCTTCCAGTAAAAAAGTGAGCTGTGAAGGGCTGCCTCAGATGTCTCTACATAATTTTTCACTATGTGAAATAGACATCTCAAGGTTTTTTTTTTTACACATGAGTTTAGGGTATTACTTGATACAAGTGCTGCGATTTTAAAACTTCTCACACTCTCTCCTTGCTGGGAATTACTGGTGGCTCAGCTAAGACTCGGCAATGAAGTGTGTGTTTGAATAGATTTGCTTAAAGTTTAAGTGAACCCATTTCACTTTCCAGTGAAACCAGCGAGGAACTGTCACACTGTTACTTACTGCATCTCACCTGAGAAAGGGTAGCAGCTCCCCTAGTTCCTTTAACTGAACCACTTGTGATTTTCTTACCATACCATTAATTGCCAATGTCACTTAAAGATTTTTGAAAATGTGAATGCAAGCTTATCACAGATGCATTTCTACTAATCACATTTTTCTCCTTTCCCAAAAATTATTTTGGACAACTTCATCTTGTGAATTTCATTTTAGTCTCACTTAAATCACTGCTTCAGAACAATTTAATTTTTTTTCAGCACTTTCTTTCATAATTCTATGTGATGTTCTAATTGCGGTGATACTGTCCTAAACTTGCAACACATGGGTCCTTTCAGATCCTTCTTTGCTATTTACAACTTCACTGTTATTAAATCTTTGGGGAAGGAATATTCCAATTTAGGTTTTTGGAAATGGTCCAAAGAAGTTAGAAAGTCTTAAGAGAGTAGTGTAAAGAGTAGCTGTCTAATAAGAGGCACATTAAGTGGCAAAAAAAGATTAATAAAACCAGCAGACTTTATTCAGCAGAAAGATGTCTTTTACATTGTTGTGAAGTGTTATGGATGTCTTATGTACTTGGCAGAACTAATGGCTATGAGTCAAGCATGGCCGTAAGGTATTATGCATGTCTAGAATCTTGGAGAAAACCAATCGAGAATAGAAACTTCATTAAAATGACAGCTTTTTTTAATCAGTCCCCTTCACAGCTGTCCTATTCAAAGGGTACAAGAATGATAGCTGACCTTCTGGATATAAAAATGACATTTAAAAATATGAATAAAGTGCAATTAATCCAGTTATAAAAGGAAAATACATCATATCATTTCTTTGGCTTTGATATTACTGTTTTGCATTGATAATCCGTCTCAGTTGAAATCTGTGGGAATTTACAATTGATTTTAACTCAGCAAAATGTTCCACCTCCTGACATCAGAAAAAGACTGACTGAAGAACTTGAGGTGTCTATTGAACGATTTTATGTATGATGCAAATAGAGTTCCTGATGTATTCTAATCCAAAACTAACATATACTGGACCTGATTTTAGTAATTGCTCTAAATAGCTTTCCCACACTGGTGGCTAGGATGTACGCTTGAGAAGTGGGAGGCATAGATTTTAATTTGCACAGGCTAAGGAGAATAAAACCACAGTTTTTATGTTTTTGAACGGATTAGCCTAACTGGTGAGTTGTTTTGAAAAATACAGTTATCATCAGCCAGCAAAGTTCCAGTAAAAGTGAGTCCCAACTAATTATGTGCCTGTCTTCAGAAAAATTATTCCAGTCTGTAAAGCCTACATGCATGGAGGTCCTTAATATGCCACACTGTCACTGGCACATTTGTTGGGGTTTTAGGCTCACTGTTATGCTCACAGTGGTTTATTCGCTGGAACTGAGTATCCCCCTCACTCACAAAAGGGGTTTTATGTGACAGCTTACTGAGTTTCTTGTCTGTCTTTATTTACTACTGAGGGGAACCTGGCTACCTAACTGTGACTCCCTGGATCATCCTCTTACAATCAGCCACCTAAGTTTTTGCTGCTGCCTAAATTGGAAATATTTTGTCCCTTTCTTTTCATCATAAGTTAATATCCTTGTTTTAAGGATTCAGTGTTCAGTGTTTATTCCTACATTTGTTTTTCCCAAAAAAAACCTGGCCTTTCCAGTACTAGTATTCTTGCAAGTGCTAGAAGTCAGATCAACTGTTATAATCACAGCTGGTGTGGCAGTAACTGTTGTCCAAGGCCTAGTCTAAGAACAGGAGAATAAGCTGGAATCAGTCTTTTGACTGTTGTCCCTGCCACATTAACCATGCCAGTGCTGTCACAAGTTAATTTCTAACAGATAATAGGCCTGATTGGAAAATTTCTGGTAGAACATTTCTATCAGGCAGTATTGGTTTGTCAGGAAAAAAGTGGAAATGTGGTAATAGTGATCAATCTTTTGAATGAAACTAGGCAAGATTTTGAGAAAATCCTGTTTATTTTCCCATCAGCTCACCTGACCTCACTGGCTCCTTGGTAGCCCATGGGCAACTGCAGAGCCAGGGTCTGTGGAGGAGCAGGGACTGGGGGTTATCCAGATTCCCAGAAGACAGACTAGTCTGTTTTCCAATCATAAAAGCCCAACCTCCCTATTTTTAAAAGTCTCCAGAAGCTTTAATAGAGGGTACTTTTTGGAGCCATTTTATCAATAATCTAGAACAAGAGATTCCAAAGTGTAACCTAAAAGCCATGGTGAACAATAAGTGGCCATGGAATTATACAACAGAATTCTCACCTAAAATCCTTTGATATTTATATATTCCAGCTTCTGGAATATGAAATCTTCTTACCTAAGAAGAAAAATGTGGGGTTTTTTCTGACCTGTTTGGTAGAGAAAAGGCTGTTGGTTTTTTTTTCTCTCTCATGGGTAGATTTTTATTTTTGACAGAACAATGTGGTAACTCAGTCATCTTAACAGCATTTTGTAACTACATCCTTCACGCTGTCCTTTATAATTACAATCATCACCATCAGTGCTGTGAGATTGGAAATGTGCCAGGATTTGTGCTGTATCTCCTCCCATCAATTGTGTCTAACAGTATCTTTAAGAAGGCATTGGAGAAAGGGTGTGGTAGCAATCTCACTATACAGAAAACTGTACTTTGTTAGAATATGCTTTAACTAAATTGCAAAGAGCATTAACTTTTCCTCTCTTGCTTGCTTCTGTCTGGTGCTTAGTAGAAAAACTGAGACAGGCAAGAACTGCTCTTGCTTTACAGCTGCAATATCTGTAAGAGGAAAGGGAAATTTCTGCTCTTTTTAAGCGATGTACATTAATGACAAATGCATCACTTACTGATATCAAAGGTTTTGTTTCACTAGTTAAACCAGCTGATGAACTATGGAATACTTTTTTGTTAATCTGAATATAATTATAAGCAATGTATACAAGCTGCTATGTTGAGAAAATATTCAGTGTCATTTTGCTCTTTCGTGAAGAAAGGGGGGGGGCGGGATCTAAACCCATAAATCATTAAGTCATAGTTCCATCAGCTTCCACTTATAACAAGTTTTGATGCGGTGGAAGTCAGTGTATGCAATGTATGCAATGGAAATTACCCCAGTGTGAAAACAGTGAGCCTCATTTTTTCATTTCCTCATTTTTCATCAAAACCATTGTACCAGTGCAGAATATAACATATTATTGTATTGATTTGAGTTTCTTTACTACCCAATCAGCCACAAGCCAGCAGAGTATTGTAATGACAGCAGGTCAGAGCATTATGTATCCATTGTTTCTAATACTGTCTCTTCAAAAAGAAGGCCTATTTATGCCTATAGCAGCAGATTCACTGATTTTTTTCTGGCTAAACTGTATTGTTAAACTAGTGTTTTTCAAACTCCTTACTGACAAAAACTCCGGAACATCATTTAAGACTAGATCAAGATTCAGATAAATGTTTTCTCATCTTTTTGCTGATTTAGGGATACAAACTCCAGTCATTGTTCTTTTTCCAGTAAAGTACAAGAGATAATTAAGGAGAGCATACACGTGTGAAGTACTGAGTACAGCTTGCTAAATGTCTTAATAAAGTTTATTTCACTGTGAGGTATTTGCTAATCAAATGCAGATAATTTGAACAATTCTAGGTCTATCTTTGATTAAAAAAATAAATAAATAAANGGGTATTACTTGATACAAGTGCTGCGATTTTAAAACTTCTCACACTCTCTCCTTGCTGGGAATTACTGGTGGCTCAGCTAAGACTCGGCAATGAAGTGTGTGTTTGAATAGATTTGCTTAAAGTTTAAGTGAACCCATTTCACTTTCCAGTGAAACCAGCGAGGAACTGTCACACTGTTACTTACTGCGTCTCACCTGAGAAAGGGTAGCAGCTCCCCTGGTTCCTTTAACTGAACCACTTGTGATTTTCTTACCATACCATTAATTGCCAATGTCACTTAAAGATTTTTGAAAATGTGAATGCAAGCTTATCACAGATGCATCTCTACTAATCACATTTTTCTCCTTTCCCAAAAATTATTTTGGACAACTTCATCTTGTGAATTTCATTTTAGTCTCACTTAAATCACTGCTTCAGAACAATTTAATTTTTTTTCAGCACTTTATTTCATAATTCTATGTGATGTTCTAATTGCAGTGATACTGTCCTAAACTTGCAACACGTGGGTCCTTTCAGATCCTTCTTTGCTATTTACAACTTCACTGTTATTAAATATTTGGGGAAGGAATATTCCAATTTAGGTTTTTGGAAATGGTCCAAAGAAGTTAGAAAGTCTTAAGAGAGTAGTGTAAAGAGTAGCTGTCTAATAAGAGGCACATTAAGTGGCAAAAAAAGATTAATAAAACCAGCAGACTTTATTCAGCAGAAAGATGTCTTTTACATTGTTGTGAAGTGTTATGGATGTCTTATGTACTTGGCAGAACTAATGGCTATGAGTCAAGCATGGCCGTAAGGTATTATGCATGTCTAGAATCTTGGAGAAAACCAATCGAGAATAGAAACTTCATTAAAATGACAGCTTTTTTTAATCAGTCCCCTTCACAGCTGTCCTATTCAAAGGGTACAAGAATGATAGCTGACCTTCTGGATATAAAAATGACATTTAAAAATATGAATAAAGTGCAATTAATCCAGTTATAAAAGGAAAATACATCATATCATTTCTTTGGCTTTGATATTACTGTTTTGCATTGATAATCCGTCTCAGTTGAAATCTGTGGGAATTTACAATTGATTTTAACTCAGCAAAATGTTCCACCTCCTGACATCAGAAAAAGACTGACTGAAGAACTTGAGGTGTCTATTGAACGATTTTATGTATGATGCAAATAGAGTTCCTGATGTATTCTAATCCAAAACTAACATATACTGGACCTGATTTTAGTAATTGCTCTAAATAGCTTTCCCACACTGGTGGCTAGGATGTACGCTTGAGAAGTGGGAGGCATAGATTTTAATTTGCACAGGCTAAGGAGAATAAAACCACAGTTTTTATGTTTTTGAACGGATTAGCCTAACTGGTGAGTTGTTTTGAAAAATACAGTTATCATCAGCCAGCAAAGTTCCAGTAAAAGTGAGTCCCAACTAATTATGTGCCTGTCTTCAGAAAAATTATTCCAGTCTGTAAAGCCTACATGCATGGAGGTCCTTAATATGCCACACTGTCACTGGCACATTTGTTGGGGTTTTAGGCTCACTGTTATGCTCACAGTGGTTTATTCGCTGGAACTGAGTATCCCCCTCACTCACAAAAGGGGTTTTATGTGACAGCTTACTGAGTTTCTTGTCTGTCTTTATTTACTACTGAGGGGAACCTGGCTACCTAACTGTGACTCCCTGGATCATCCTCTTACAATCAGCCACCTAAGTTTTTGCTGCTGCCTAAACTGGAAATATTTTGTCCCTTTCTTTTCATCATAAGTTAATATCCTTGTTTTAAGGATTCAGTGTTCAGTGTTTATTCCTACATTTGTTTTTCCCAAAAAAAACCTGGCCTTTCCAGTACTAGTATTCTTGCAAGTGCTAGAAGTCAGATCAACTGTTATAATCACAGCTGGTGTGGCAGTAACTGTTGTCCAAGGCCTAGTCTAAGAACAGGAGAATAAGCTGGAATCAGTCTTTTGACTGTTGTCCCTGCCACATTAACCATGCCAGTGCTGTCACAAGTTAATTTCTAACAGATAATAGGCCTGATTGGAAAATTTCTGGTAGAACATTTCTATCAGGCAGTATTGGTTTGTCAGGAAAAAAGTGGAAATGTGGTAATAGTGATCAATCTTTTGAATGAAACTAGGCAAGATTTTGAGAAAATCCTGTTTATTTTCCCATCAGCTCACCTGACCTCACTGGCTCCTTGGTAGCCCATGGGCAATTGCAGAGCCAGGGTCTGTGGAGGAGCCAGGGACTGGGGGTTATCCAGATTCCCAGAAGACAGACTAGTCTGTTTTCCAATCATAAAAGCCTAACCTCCCTATTTTTAAAAGTCTCCAGAAGCTTTAATAGAGGGTACTTTTTGGAGCCATTTTATCAATAATCTAGAACAAGAGATTCCAAAGTGTAACCTAAAAGCCATGGTGAACAATAAGTGGCCATGGAATTATACAACAGAATTCTCACCTAAAATCCTTTGATATTTATATATTCCAGCTTCTGGAATATGAAATCTTCTTACCTAAGAAGAAAAATGTGGGGTTTTTTCTGACCTGTTTGGTAGAGAAAAGGCTGTTGGTTTTTTTT
>VZTO01022282.1:62237-98797 GCA_013400615.1 Syrrhaptes paradoxus
TGTATGCAATGTATGCAATGGAAATTACCCCAGTGTGAAAACAGTGAGCCTCATTTTTTCATTTCCTCATTTTTCATCAAAACCATTGTACCAGTGCAGAATATAACATATTATTGTATTGATTTGAGTTTCTTTACTACCCAATCAGCCACAAGCCAGCAGCGTATTGTAATGACAGCAGGTCAGAGCATTATGTATCCATTGTTTCTAATACTGTCTCTTCAAAAAGAAGGCCTATTTATGCCTATAGCAGCAGATTCACTGATTTTTTTCTGGCTAAACTGTATTGTTAAACTAGTGTTTTTCAAACTCCTTACTGACAAAAACTCCGGAACATCATTTAAGACTAGATCAAGATTCAGATAAATGTTTTCTCATCTTTTTGCTGATTTAGGGATACAAACTCCAGTCATTGTTCTTTTTCCAGTAAAGTACAAGAGATAATTAAGGAGAGCATACACGTGTGAAGTACTGAGTACAGCTTGCTAAATGTCTTAATAAAGTTTATTTCACTGTGAGGTATTTGCTAATCAAATGCAGATAATTTGAACAATTCTAGGTCTATCTTTGATTAAAAAAATAAATAAATAAAACAAAGAGAAAGGTACCATTAGGTAGTTTACAACCAAAGTGTGACTTGCAATAAAATCAGAATAATAGTTTTGGATTCCTAACACCTTCCCACTCCAGAATCTACCCATTTCTTGCAATGAAACAATTGACCCTATTTACATAAAAGTTTTGGTACTTTGGTTTGACACGTTTTTCAAACTAACAAAGCCTTGCTCCATACATATTATTTTTCTAGATATCCCCCATTTTGCATAATTGCATAGTAATTAATGCCTTACAAGCTGTGGCAGCTGTATTCATTGCAGCAGAGATGACAAGAGTTGTGTTGCTGCATTTGGCTTTTTAGACTAAAGCTTTTAAATATAGTTAATGAAATTTCATTTCTCACCCTGGTATTTAAATCATGATAAATTTCCCCATTAAAGATCCCTGACATTATTCTATGACAGCAGATGAAGCTGAGTGACATAAGCCTCTGCCCTCTTGTGGCAGATCAGGTTGGTGAAGTAAGCTAACAATTAGAGAATATTTTATTTAACTTCAGCAGTGTTTCTATGAAATTATAAAAGGTTTTAAGACTCACGGAGAGAACATGACTGGCCTTTCTGATCCAGGTCTGCCATTCAAACTCTGCTTTGAACACAGGTATTTTCAAATTAAAAACCAAACAAACAAACAAAAAAACAAAAAAAAACCCCACCAAACCAAAAGAGAAGCCCTGTGCCATGGTGATTGGTAAAGTTCTGCTTGCAAAAGATTGTTCAGACATTCTGCAACTTCTCTACTGAGACTGATCAAGCTGGTTTGTCATTGTAAATATCCTGGCATACCCTGTTTACAGCAGACGAATTATCACATACTAGAATAAGCCATAACAGTTCAGTCCCATCTTCTAGAGGTACCACAGAGAGTTAACTGAAGTGATATTTAATCAAGGCGTACTTCAATAAAAATGTTAAACAGAGAAAACTGGTACATGAATGTACTCATATAACAAGAAGCTTAAGGAGTGTAATTTGAACATTTGGGCAAGGAAGAAACTTCCTCGTTCTTTGCTGCTGAGTTGTGAACAGAAGTAGAGGGTCATGAGAAATTTGTGAAGACAAGCTAAGAAGCTCTGGGTATATCAAAAGCCACAGGAGGTTACAATAAATGAGTGATAATGGTTAAAATGTAGATGCACAGAAAAACATAGCTAAGGAAGACTAGATGTCTAACACACTCTTGCAACCAGATCAGAAGGGTCATTTTAGCTCCAATAATAAAAGGCTGAGAGGCTTTCTGGGGGAAGGGAAATGGATAAGAAATCAACTGAAAAAAAAACAAAACAAAACAAACCCAAAACCAAACAACCCCCAAAAGTCTCCAGGTTCAGCAAGTAGAAAAATAAGCTCGGACTAGGTATAATGTGGTAGTAATGTATTTACTATCTTGGAACTTTGTGATACAAATTAACAGTAGATTTGAACTACAGCAATTAGTTCTGTTTCAATCTTATGTTCAATGCTTTAAGATCAGAAATCCCATCTATTTAATGTAATGAGAAAAACGTGACACTCATATAGCAGTTGATTGTTTGTGCTGTAATGGTAATATGTGCAGGTATAAGGGTCTGTCTGTTACCTAGGTTTGGAGCTTGATAGTGCAGAGATGTGTCTCTCAGATACCTTAATGACCACAAAGTACTATGATGTGCTAGGCATTTAAATACTAGCAAACATATCCACCATAAATAAAACCATAAGGTATTCAGATATCGTTGCCAAAGAAAACTGGCTTCAAACAAGGTAGCACAAAAAACCAACTGAAAACCACAAGAATAAAAAGTAAAAATAGCAAAGTAAAAAATACCAGTTCTTAAAGTTCGTAAGGCCAGATTAACAATGTAATAACATCTGTCTATCTGTTTGTAATGCAGTATCTCCTGAGTGTCCTAGTCAGTCAATACCAGGGAATATTCTAGGAATCAATCAACAGAATGTTATTGATTTGGGGACGTATCAGGAAAAACAACAACAAAAGATGAAAGAGAGGACAATGGAGCTTTTACCATGTGTTTGGCACAATCTCAGCTTTAGTATTTCTGCAGTTGTCTGTCACAGATGGCACCCTTAATGCTTTCCCATCTGACCTTGCTACTCTGCCTTATAGAGTTTATAATCCCTCAACACCAAAATTATTTTCTCCCAAACAAATAATAACATAAAGGGCGGGGGGGGAATGGTGTGTGCACAAAGACTGAAAATATGCAGAGCCCTAGCTGACAGAAGAAAACAAGGGGTGTGAGTGGATGTCAAGACTGGGAGGCCCTGCCCAGGAATGAGACAGTGATGAGGAAAGCTGCAGAGAGAGGTGAATGGCAGAACAGAGGAAAGACAAGAATTACTGGTGTCTGCAGTGAATTTGGCCTTACAGAAACTATTAGGTTTATTGCTGCCTCATGCCTTTAATTGAAAATTAAAAAATAAACATTGTGGATTAGCGCCCATGTAGTTGTGAGCATATTTATTATTAGATCCTGCTTCTTCATGACCTTTTGTGTACTGCCACCATGAGCAGACAGCCTACCATTTCTCAAACATCTGTTTTGAAAGACTTGTGAATATTTGCTTACAGTAGCATGTATTTTAATATTTAAGCACTTTCAGCAACTCTTTGAAACAATTATCTCATAATGAGCAGCTTCCATGCTAGCAAACTATACTAAAATGCTTATTAAAAACTTTGAAGTGTTAAGACTCTGACTTTAACTAGAAAAAGGCCACACAATCATCAGCTCACTCTTGGGAGTCTTTTTGAGGTGTTTTTTCGACAAAGCAGAAAATAATTGCTGCAAGTTCTATTTCACTGTAAGTTTTCATGCCAGGATGATGTCTGAAGGTACATCAAAGCCTGCTGAGGTTAAGTGCTTTGTGACAGATTCCTGAACATCTTATGAACAGAGCTTTGACATGACACATCATAAAAATTATTTGAGATTTTCTTGAGCTTCTTCATGAACCTTTACCTCACTTCCTTCATCATCATCAGGCCCAAGGTGCTATCTTGCCAACCTAGCTGTAAAAACTAGAGTTTGATGAGATACTCAAGCCAGGAAAAAAGGGAAGACGGAAAGTGTTTCCTGACACCACCAGTTCCAGAGAAGGAAGCTGACAATGGGGTCTTGTCACAAAGGTAAACCATTAAAAAGACGGACCTAGCTCATAAGTGGGACTTTTCCTTGTGTTTCCTGACCACAGAATAGTGTGGACAATATCTGAAAACTCTGACTTCTTGAAGCTCTCCTTGAAGAATCAGCAAAGTTTCTTTGTGCAGATCCCTCCCAGAGATCCCAGAAGTCTTAAAAACAAAACCCAGAATAAAGTTCAACCTTGGAACTGGAATGCTTTAGTTGGCTAAATCACAAAGATAGAAATGGAAATAAATAAATTTTTAAAATCTCTCTTTTCCCCTAAAGTTCATGACTGTTTATTTTTGCCTTGAGATGTAAACTCTTCTCATCAAAATCAACCTAATCTGTAGTTTACAACTTATGGTCATTTTGTAAAATGGAAAAAAACCTTAAAAGGACTTACCACAGTTTGTTTCAGTTCATTTCAACTATTCTAATATGGTAATCTTTACATCAAATACACAAAAGAGGGAGTTATTGTGAGGCTATTACAAATTTAGAAAGAAACAATGCTCTGAACCATATACAGAGTACATGTGCACAACTATTTAAAGCCTACTTTTTTTTTTAATACATACCTCTGCATGCTTAAAGCTGAAGGTAAATTTTCAGGACCTGAGTGCCTGAGAGGCCTGTCTCACACTGTTTCTATTGTGCTAGAGACTGTGAAACTGTATAGTGTTGTTGGATGCCATGAAGAGACGATACTTTAAATAGACAAGAGCTATGAAGAAAATCTTGTTTAGGGAATATAGATGAAGAAGTGAGGGCCAGATAGAATAAATGTCCTTTGTAAGGCCACATAGCTTTCTAGCCAAAATAAGAAATAAACCCTGTTCACATGCTCTGTCTTCTAGAAATGTTGAGTCACTTCAGTTGCTTACTCAATAAAAATCACTCAAAGCCTTAACAACAGGTTTGAGATGTCAGTATCGTTGAGCAGAAAGTACAACTTCACACTTGTACCCAATGTTTCCTGGCATAGTCAAGGAGAGTTTTATCATTCTCTAAAATGAGAATAGGATTTCAGCCATTCAGTTCACCACAAATGTTATTAACGTGTTAATCTTTGAAAATAAATGAAACGTTCTCCAGCCTAGAACTTCACTGATTGTTCAGGGTTTGAGATACACCCTTGGGAGTTATGTACCTGCCCTAATACCTCAGATACAAACATCTCTATGCCCACATAGTAATTCTACCCAGAATCAGATTTTATTTTCTTGAGAAATATGTATTCTGTGTAATACAGCTGCTAGTAAGACGTGGAAACTCAAAACCATTAACCTATTATTATAGGCCACTAGGTTCGTAAGTAGCCACAGTGCTCCCACTAACAAGAAGCAATATTTGTCACGACTTCAGTGGCCTTGTGCCTGTAGCTTAGACACTTCCAGCATCCTGGATCTTGGTTCCCTTTGTCTTATGTACATGAATTGCAGTCCCATAGATCATATGGGATGAAGCCCTGGAGGGAAGAGGGGCCCAAGAAAGCTGGCTAATATTCAAGGATCACTTCCTTCAGGCTCAGGGGCCATGCATCCCAACAAAGAGGAAGGCAGGCAAAAATGCCAGGAGGCCTGCATGGATGAACAAGGAAGTCCTGAGCAAACTCAAACAAAAAAAGGAAGCCTACAGAGGGTGGAAGCAAGGACAGGTAGCCTGGGGACAATACAGAGACACTGTCCGCGAAGCCAGAGATCAGGTTAGGAAAGCTAAAGCCCTAACAGAATTAAATATGGCCAAGGACATTAAGGGTAACAGGAAGAACTTCTACAGGTATGTCAGCGATAAAAGGAGGACTAGGGAAACTGTGGGCCCCCTCCGGAAGAAAGCAGGAGACCTAGTGACCCAGGATGTAGAGAAGGCTGAGGTACTTAACGAGTTCTTTACCTCAGTCTTCACTGGCAAGAGCTCGAGCCACACTGCCCAAGTTGCAGAAGGCAAAGGCAGTGACTGGGAGAAGGAAGAACTGCCAGCTGTAGGAGAAGATCAGGTTCGAGACCATTTAAAGAACCTGAAGGTGCACAAGTCCATGGGACCTGATGAGATACATCCGCGGGTCCTGAAGGAACTGGCAGATGAAGTTGCCAAACCACTATCCATCATATTCGAGAAGTCGTGGCACTCTGGTGAAGTTCCCGCAGACTGGAAAAGGGGAAACATAACCCCCATTTTTAAAAAAGGAAATAAAGAAGACCCGGGAAACTACAGGCCGGTCAGTCTCACCTCTGTGCCTGGCAAGATCATGGAGCAAATCCTCCTAGAATCTATGCTAAGGCACATGGAAAACAAGCAGGTTATTGACGACAACCAACATGGCTTTACCAAAGGAAAATCGTGCCTGACAAATTTGGTGGCCTTCTACGACAGAGCCACGGCGCTGGTGGATAGAGGAAGGGCAACAGACATCATCTACCTGGACTTGTGCAAAGCTTTTGACACAGTCCCACATGACATCCTTGTCTCTAAGTTGGAGGGACATGGATTTGATGGAAGGACCACTCCCTGGATAAGGAACTGGCTAGACGGCCGCACTCAAAGAGTTGTGGTCAATGGCTCAATGTCCAAGTGGAGACCAGTGACAAGTGGTGTTCCACAGGGGTCAGTACTGGGACCAGTGTTGTTTAACATCTTTGTGGGAGACACGGACAGTGGGATGGAGAGCACCCTCAGCAAGTTTGCTGATGACACCAAGCTGTGTGGTGTGGTGGACACGCTGGAGGGAAGGGATGCCATCCAGAGGGACCTTGACAGGCTGGAGAGGTGGGCCCATGCAAACCTCATGAAATTTAACAAGGCCAAGTGCAAGGTCCTGCACGTGGGTCGAGGCAATCCCAAGCACAAATACAGGCTGGGCAGAGAATGGATAGAGAGCAGCTCTGAGGAGAAGGACTTGGGGGTATTGGTGGATGAGAAGCTCAACATGAGCCGGCAGTGTGCGCTTGCAGCCCAGAAAGCCAACCGTGTCCTGGGCTGCATCAAGAGAAGCATTAGCAGCAGGTCAAGGGAGGTGATTCTCCCCCTCTACTCTGCTCTCGTGAGACCCCACCTGGAGTACTGTGTTCAGATGTGGGGCCCCCAACATAAAAAAGACATGGACCTGTTGGAGAGAGTCCAGAGGAGAGCCACAAAATTAATCAGAGGGCTGGAGCACCTCCCCTATGAGGACAGGCTGAAAGAGTTGGGGTTGTTCAGCCTGGAGAAGAGAAGGCTCCGAGGAGACTTAATAGCAGCCTTCCAGTACCTGAAGGGGGCCTACAGGAGAGATGGGGAGGCACTCTTTATCAGGGAGTGTAGTGAGAGAACAAGGGGTAACGGGTATAAGCTAAAAGAGGGTAAATTTAGACTAGACATTAGGAAGAAATTTTTCACTATGAGGGTGGTGAGACACTGGAACAGGTTGCCCAGAGAAACTGTGGATGCCCCATCCCTGGAGGTGTTCAAGGCCAGGCTGGATGAGGCTTTGAGCAACCTGGTCTAGTAGAGGATGTCCCTGCCCATGGCAGGGGTGTTGGAACTCGATGATCTTTAAGGGCCTTTCCAACCCAAACCATTCTATGATTCTATGATATTCTGTGCTACTGAATGATATTGTACTTATGAGGAAGCAATGAATACTTAGAGACATAAATTTATAAGAAATAGCTGCGGTGCAGATATTTAGAAGTACCTCCTTTTTTCCTTCATGCTTAAAGACATTTGAAACACTTATAAAATATGTATTGAGAATCAAAGTGATAAAATGTTCCTTCGCATTCTTGAAGTAGACAAAAAAGTTCTTGCAAATTATGCAGATTTTAAAGACATAAATCAAATAACCAATACATCTTCAGTATACCATGTTTTCTGTGATTATATGCATAGCTACTGTAATTGCCCATTGTATTCAATGCATTTTAGTAATCTAATTTGTATTACATTCCTGAATATGTCATATTTCTATGACAAGTGGCATATGTGCTTGGCATCAAAAATTATATATCATACCAAAGAAAATATCACTTTATCTTTAGTTAACTTGGCTAATTTGGGGGGGGGGGGGAATCTACTTTTAATTTTTTTCTATTTTAAGTATTTAAGTATTGCTTTAGCTCAGAGTTTTGCACACATCATGAAACTAACATCTGTGAATAAATTGAGCAAAATGACCCACATTAGAACTTGACCAAAATACCTTTTGAATATGTTTACTTTCAACTTTGATGCCTGCTTCCAGAGTGGATAGAAAAATAAGGTACATAATAATAATTTTAAAAACCATAATAAGAAAAATAAGCTTTGGTCATATTCAGAAAAAAAATTCTGAGGTTAGGTCTTTTTCCACTGCTAGGATTTTTTATATGAGCTTTTAAAGGCAAACATGATGTCTGCCTGCCCATTCTCTGAAGCACCATGAGCCACTTCTCACTAAATACAAGCCATCCAAGAGCTATATGTCTTCAGTAACATGACAGTAAGGATAGCCACAGCACCCTATATTGCAGAAATCCATGGCTTCTGTTTTGAAGATGATGATGTTTTGAAGATAGGCGGGCTGAAGTTGTATCTGGTGGTAAAATACGGTATAGATACATGCTGTTAATATCATCGGATTTAGTGTGTCATTCAGTTAGCCTGGACTCAGTCTTTTAGTTAGTTCTAATCAGAAGATTTCTACTTCCCTTGTTGGGGACATTTTCATATAGGGTCCTCTGGATACACAGGACAACCCTGCAACCCAAAACTCTCAAGTATGCAGAGAAAGAAACCTTAAAATTAAAATTTTACTTCTTGTGTTTATGGTTTTTAAGTATACTTAATATAATTAAAACATCTGTATTAATAAATAGTTAACAAATTACATACATGCAAAGCTATCATTGACATTAGTGGCAGATGTGACTAATAAACGATACAGCATAGAACATGTAGATTTTTGTTGGCTTGCTTTGAAATTCTTTTAGAACAGTTACTGTTTAAAATAATGCTATGGCATAAACATTCACAAAAGTTAGAGGATGCACTGTCACTCTGCTCCCCAAACCAGGTTTTATCCCCAGTGACAATCTTGGATCCCCAATGACAACTGACTGCACTTACATTTTGGAATGTCCAAAACACTTTCTATGGAGGCTTGATCTGAGTAAGTGTGGGAACTGTTTCTTAGAAGCAAACTCAAAAAAATTTTTAAAAGTATTTTGTTTAAAACCAGCCAAACTGAGCTAGGGAATGACTGAAGGCAATTTTTAGGAGCTTTTTTTTCATGTGTGTGTGTGTGCTTGTTATATATTGCTTGCATAATGGCACCAGAAGATCCAGATTATGTAAAGAGAGTTCACAAAAATAAGTTTGCAGTACCAAACAAAATTTTGGAAAGTTACCCGTGGTTTTGATGTCTCAAATACTGGATACTTAGTATAAGAATATTATATTTAGTTATTATACTGATAGTATAAGAATATTTTTAGGGGATGAGTACCTGTAGTTACCACATCAACATCAGCTGGTTTTGAAAGCACAAACCACTCTGAAAAATCAGGCCCCAGTTCTGCATAGTTTGGACATGCAAAAATTGAACGCATATTTTTAAATGTTTGTAATTATCTCCACCTGTAGAGTTAGTAAGCAACTAAGTCTATTTATAAAAATTTCTGAGGCAAACAGATACATTATTTTCTGTGTTAACCTGCGTGGTAGCTTTTGCCTATGAAGTGTTATGTCCTAATAGTGGAGGGTTTGTTTTGCTCATAAGCCTTCTGTTTCATTTTTAGAACATTATGTGGCACCTAAAACCACAGGAATACAATTATTCTTTGTTTTTTGGTGGAAGGAGGTCTAATTAACCTGATCTCCACTGTTACAGGCACAGCTGTGAAAGAATTGACGTGAAAGTGACATGAATTATGTATCCCAAACTGAAGGCAAGGTTGCTCAACAGAAGATTAAGTTTATTATTAGAGAGTGGAATCCACACCAAAAGAGATAATTAACATCAGAAGACTACACATGCCATTATTTTCTTGCTTTAAGTGATTTATTTTTTTGACAAGTACAGTAAGTTGTTCTTTTAATGTCAACCTCTTCTTTTAAAGACTAACATCATTACTGAGTGAGCTTCTTTGAGGGGTTAGAGTCCAAGAGAAGTGGATTCTATTTAGTTAAAATATCCCATAGTTCTCTGATGTGTTAAAATGACCCAACTAATGTATATACTCACCAAGAGAAACATCAAAAGCTATCACAAAGAGACCAAATATAAAAAACTAAAGGAAGTCAAGGGTCATCCTTTTTTGTTTGAATTACTGTCGTTTCCTCAGTTCCACACCTATAAAATGTTTGCATTTCCTTGTTCACCTCTTTTGCTATAATTTGCAGTATCAGGCAAGGACAGTTTGCCTCAAAGTGATACTGATCTTGATTTTGTGATGCAAATCTTAAACATTTCAGTTGNACTGAAGGCAAGGTTGCTCAACAGAAGATTAAGTTTATTATTAGAGAGTGGAATCCACACCAAAAGAGATAATTAACATCAGAAGACTACACATGCCATTATTTTCTTGCTTTAAGTGATTTATTTTTTTGACAAGTACAGTAAGTTGTTCTTTTAATGTCAACCTCTTCTTTTAAAGACTAACATCATTACTGAGTGAGCTTTGAGGGGTTAGAGTCCAAGAGAAGTGGATTCTATTTAGTTAAAATATCCCATAGTTCTCTGATGTGTTAAAATGACCCAACTAATGTATATACTCACCAAGAGAAACATCAAAAGCTATCACAAAGAGACCAAATATAAAAAACTAAAGGAAGTCAAGGGTCATCCTTTTTTGTTTGAATTACTGTCGTTTCCTCAGTTCCACACCTATAAAATGTTTGCATTTCCTTGTTCACCTCTTTTGCTATAATTTGCAGTATCAGGCAAGGACAGTTTGCCTCAAAGTGATACTGATCTTGATTTTGTGATGCAAATCTTAAACATTTCAGTTGAATGTTTTCAAATTCCTCTGCCATGGGTCAATGGCAAAGTCTCAGTTGAATTCTACTAATGCAGGCAGAGATGTGAGAGGTCCATTTCATGATATATGTGTAAATAACTGAAAATGTTTTCAACAGGAAAGCAGGACTTTAAGGAGCTGAAAAATCTTAACTTGGAAATCTGCAATGTATTAAGGGAGCTGTAGCATATTCAGTCTCAAGGCTACTCTAAAATGGAGTCAGCCTACAAAGTAGTTTGGGAGCTGAACAAAGTGTAACTAGCTCACTTAGAAGTATTACAAATATTATTTTTCATAATTTTATGTTTAGAACCTTCCACATTTTCTCACATTCATTTAACCCAAAATAATTATAGCTCCATATGTGAAAATGAAGGCCAAATGACTTTATACATTGAATTAAATAATTTGCATTTTAGATATATTTCTTTATTTTTAACCCTGGGCATTTCCTTTAAAATGTTTTTTCCTTAAGACTTCTCTGCTACTAAACCTTTTTTTCAGCCAAGCACTTTAACATTTGAGGCCATGGAGCAAAAACTCTGATTTTTAAAAAATTAATTAAATAACAGTCAACCCAACCATATAGATAAAGGAACTTTAAATGGCCTGAACTTTACAGACGTGAAGTAAGCAGGAGGAAACACATAGAAGATGGAGTGAATAAGACAAAGGTATGAGCTATGATTATTAACATGATCATCTATCAGTTGGTCTCTGTTTCACTCGGATGATTTTTGTAAGACTTCCCATTTTCCTTTGAAAACAGTGGATTTACCTTGTTCTTTGCATTAGTATAATCTGCATTTTTTTAGTGTCATCTCTAAAATCACAAGGAGTTTTGGTCCTGTTAAGAGGATGAGATGACCATTCTGTAATGTCTGGATAAATAAAATCCTCATCTAACATTTTCTGAGCACTTACATGAAAAAAGCTAAGTTTAAATGCAGCTTTGAGGAAAACAAACAAACAAACAAACAAAATTGTTACGGTATTTCTTATTTCTTAACAGACTACCTTGTTCTCATTTTCCTGCTTATAAGAAAGAGCAAAAAGACTGCAAAAAAAAAAAACAAAACGTAAACTGGAATTGTGCCCTCTTCAGTTAAGTTGCAAAGTTCTGTCATCTTTTTACATTCCGTATAAACAGCTAAGCGGTTCTCCAACTATGATCCATAAGTTCATGGGTCACTCTTTGCCACGGGTACATACATTTGGATCTGTGAGCTTGTATCCGCTTCCCATATGCAACTCAGAAAATTTTACCTGATTCATGGAGTTTGATTCCCCATTGTAAAAGTGTATGCATCTGCCATAGTTGTTTTAGGAGCACTTAGAAGAATACATCTCCTTTCCTGTGTAGCTTCATGTGAAATGATGTCATGAAGTGCTTACAAAATGGACTGCTGATATCAAGGTAAAGGTTGTCCTGTAAATTATCTTGACATTTGCTGTAATACACTTTACCTGAACCATCTTCTGGAACAACAGCGGCAAGCATGGTAACTTTTTAACCATGCTACCTGAACTCTGTTCAGAACAGATCTAAGAGTAAATGACAAAGTTGTAATAGTCTAATGACTTCTCTACATGATTATTACTACTATTGGCAAAGAACAGAAAAATAAAAAATTCTATCATAGATGGATTTAATGAGCCAGATAAGGTTATTCAGTGTTATTACAGCAATCATACTGACTGTATATAAAATACTTTACCATGAATATTTTTTCAGCCTGAAGAATAATCAGTTATGCATCCGATGTAGGCTGCCTAACCATTCCACATATCTTACATTACAGAATAAACATACTGTCTTAAAACCCTCCATTTGAAATAATTATTGTATCTGAAGTTCAGGAGTGTAGTAGAAGCTAACAAATCCCAGGAATCAGGAACTCTATGAATTACTATTTATGCTTTATAAAATACCATCAGTGTGAATAGCAATTTATGCCATAAAAACTGACATGTTTCTATCCTGATTTTCCAATCTAGTACTGAAAACAGTAGTGAGGGTCAATTTCCTTCTTGACTTCACAGTATTTGTGGAATCATTGCACAACAAATGATTGGCAACTATGAACTAAAAGGAAATAAATACACTGAGGAATTGTGTTGACACACTATACTACATATAGTAAAACTATTGATGCAGAGGGAAAGACAGATTTCCCTAAAGTCAATGGGATTTTTGCTACTGGGTTCCATGTTGCCAATGTTTCACTGCCAGTACACAGAGTCTGGCTATTTTTACTGTGAATTACTGTACAGTTCATCTGCTTTCCTATCCCTCCCCACTCATTTTCTCCTCTTCCTACTCTCCCTCTGTTCTTACCTCTCTTTGGTTCCTGTTCTATATCTGCTGCATCTGCCAGGCAGTTAAATTTTAAAATAGCCTTTCCCTTTGAAGTGCTAATGTCAGCACTGCTATTTCTATAGTGAGAAACTTCACTGACTGTTGTGGTTTGTTTTTACTCTTAGTTTTATGTGTTTGTATGTGCATATGTAGGGCGTTATGTGATTTTTAACAGTGAAGAGCTGGAAAAAATGGAAAAATAAGGAAAAAATCTCCTAATTAAGTTTTATTTTAAAAAAGTTAAATCCCAGCTGCTCCACCTCAGGCTGTGATTTTGTCAGATCTCATGAGCTAAGCAGGTCAAACTTTGTAATTAGAGAGGAGACCTCTGAGGAAAACCCAGGGTGCTGTATGTGGTGGTGCTAAAGATTCAGTAGCTGACAATGCTGCTTTTCAGTGTTAAATCATTGTTATGTTGTTCTTCATTCAGTCCACCAGTGGCTGATAAACATGACAAATCTGTATAGAACCTCCGTTTTAGAAAACTTTTACACTGCTTGTTGCCAGAAGGTAGGAGAATGTTCTTTTGAAAGCACCACTTTGTACACACACTTTTTGTAGTCTTCAACCTTCTGCTAGTGGCCAGGGGCAGGATAGTACATGAACTATACATTGGAGACAGACATTCATATGCTTTTTTAACAGACAGAATTTATTTGTATATTGAGCACTTGAGCAATCACTGTTGTCTTCCTCAAGAGGGTTCTTTTTGCCATTGAATGAAATACGTATGTGTGTTTCTTTTAAACATCTATACTTACCTTATTTAAAGTAATGACCAACGGTCCTAATGTGCCCATTATACAATATGCTGTACATTTATGTAGCAAAGTTAAAAAAGAAAATGCATTCCATACTTGAGTTTAGGAGTCATTACTTATACTGTGAGATTTACAAAGCTCTGAGGTGTCCATTTTAAATATTTGTGTTTTGTTCTGTCACACCGGGATCATTTCATTCATGAGTGTGTTGCGTCTTCCACATAACTTTTTTAATTTATTTACAAGTACAGGAAAAAAAACCCCACTGGTGAATAATGAAGTCACCAGTATTGTGTGCACTGAGAAAATTAATCATTTGCACTATCTGGATTATCCTCAAGATTTGCTTTGGGAAATATAATTCGAGATAACTGTTTCCTGGTCTGTATAAGTCAGGACTATACTCATCCTTTAGTGAGTTGAATAGTTGGTCAAAGCTTTGTGGGTTGTCCTCTTGTACTGCTTTTCTTTGAGCTGATCCTGTTTGTTTGTTTACAAGAAACTACAAAATCCTGTTTCCCTGAGCAAGGCAATGGGGTATTCCTTCACCACTTGCTATCAGCCCAATACCCCAAAGGCTGTCTTGTTTTGTAAGCTTTTTTCAAGGCTCCAGGGGGCAAATACAAAAGATACGTGCCTGCCTTCTCTCTTGTTTTTCCCAAGACTTGCTGGAGAGGGGACGTAGGTGTGTTGGGGAGGTTATAGACATCTAAATCATCAAATAAAAGTTTAAAATTAAGAACTTTTTCTCCTGTATAAGAATGTATTTTTAATTTAGCAAGTCTTTGGGGTATTTAACAGTTTCAGCTCCCAAAGCATAGATAATTCTCATGAACACCTTAAAGGAAGATGTACCTCTGAAAATGTGAGGTAGAAATTGTATAAATCAATTAATAAATATATGTATATTCATGTCTGAGATTTATCACTTTAATAACAGCATGTGTATTTACATCTGAGATTTATCACTCTGTCACACAGCTTTGTTAGTGTGCCCAGCGGCTGGTCAAAACTTGGGGGTTTGTAGACTATTCCCACTAGAAGGAGGAACCGTTAATAGAGATCGATTTTTTCTCAGTGCAGTCCTGTTTCTAAAAAGGAAAATTTAAAAAAAAAATCCTCTTTCCTTGAGCATAGAAGAAATTATTCATATTGAAAAAGCTTATTTTTTTCAGAGATCTAACCCATGTCAGTCTGTGCCAGCAGCTGAAAACCTATCTAGGTTTTCTCCTTGGTACCTGTTCTTTGGCCATAACTTGACATTAGCTCGTTCTACATATTGGCTGCTTCTGCATGTTTACATATGTCCTACATACATAGTCACTATTTAATTTGGTTGTATTTAATTCCTGCTTAAAACAGCAAAACCACTCCACTCACTCCATTCACATTGTGAGCTGGCTCTTTCAAGCTTTTGTTTTGTACAGAGACATAGTAATCGTGTTTGGGGCTTAGACTACAGTCATTCCAGCTACTTGTTTCTGCAAAGGAGCATAATGACTTCTTACATCTATCTTAAATGAAGAGGGACAGCTATATCCAAGAGCTGCAATGAGGTTTTCCTGACCTATAATTTTACAGAATTATAAACCACATTTCAGCTGAAACTTCAGAGCTAGCAAAACAATAAAGGTCTTGGTTCAGCATTGTGGTGTAGTGAATTTTCCTTCCAGTGATCTCATGTCTGTTCCTCCAAAGCAGGAATTGCATTAAGGTTCTGAAGAGTAAGTCTGCAACATGCTTTTTACTCTTCGGCTAATTGTGCAGCTTCAGGAGGATGTTCAAAGATGGTGTACCGTAGACACCAGCCCTGTCTGCAGTTTACCCTAGCTGCGTATAGATTATTTTGGGCTGTTTTCAGCATGAAAGAACTACAAAAGCAATTTTGTTACAGTCTCTCCAAGTCTGCAGAAGGTACAACTCAGCTGGACTAGCAATTCGGAGTAATGTGTCTGGTTTTGGATCATCTTATTCCTTGCTCTGACTGTTCATTCACCCTTCCTATTTTCTCTCATTTATTTCCTCAGCTTGGTGACACAATTTAGAGCAGTGCAACGGACATGTGAGTGAGGGTATTTAAAATCAAGGGCAATTTTAAAAATCAGAAATCAAGTATATGGCAAAGTGTTTCATCTTCAAAAATTATCTACACTTATCTGGAATGTCCTCGGTAACCCTTCAGGAATGACAGAATTGCCCCATTTTTGGAAAATAAATTTGTCATTTTTCAACACCACTGGTGTCCTCTCAGTAACTTGTGTCTATTGCTTCACTGTTATATAAGGATTTCTAACACTCTGTATGTCTTCAGTGAGAAAAAGTAATTTAATTATAATTAAGATGTCAGGAATTACAATACTCAATTACTAAACAAACATGAGAGAATATGCATTTCTCTGGAGTATTTCAAAGGTTGGTACTGTATTGAATACCAGATACTGCCTATGTCAAGCTCTGAGATTTCATATGGTAAAGTTCCTGTAAGTTTTATGCAGATTGAAATCCATATATGTCTAGATAATCTCACTTTGTTATACAACTGCAAAAAAAAAGGCCTTTGGAGAATAAGGAGATGTTGAGTCAAATTTACTCTTAATGAACTCTAGTGACTTGAGTACAGAAAGTTACATCTGCCCTATTATTTGTCAGATGTTTAATTCACTTAAAAATTAACTGAAAATCAAAGCAAAAGACATCCCTTATGCTTTGAGTTTTAGTCTGTGCTTCAGACAGAAACAAAAAATCATAATTCAACTGAAACCACAGTTTCTGTGCAGTGGCCAGAATTAGTCATAATAATAACAACCAAATTCATGAACCTTAGTGGATGAGTAACTGTGACCAAATGAGTATTAATTCTTAAATCAAGCAAATATCATATGGCCTTCAGGCCAGGGATATTTCTCATAGCTGTATTGCTATCATTTGCTTTTATTTTTATTAGATCAGGATTGATCCTATCATAAATTATTCTTCCTTCAATATAATTCATTTTCTAGAAAGATATCTAGAAAACTTTGATATTTATTTTTTATATAAGCTACTGTAATTAGGAATTTCATGTCAAATACAGTGAGCCCTCAGAGAAAATTCAGTGAATAAAATCCTAGCCCTGTTGAAGGAAATAGCAGAATTTCTTTGAACTTTGTGTGATCAAGATTTCATCTAAACTCTTTGATAGAGATGCACCAGGACTAAATGGCTATATGTGACAGCACTGAAACTTTAAGTGATCCACAATATGAGCATACATATTACTTGAAATATTTCCAATGAATCTGTGGCCATATAAATTCAGATGTTGCAGTAGTGGAACTATGCACCTATATGTAATAAATCTGTCCATCTTTTAATACCAATAAGGTATCGGTAAGGATGAAGTAGAAATGTTTAGTAGAAACATAAAGTTGTACTTCAATAAATAAAAACAATATAAGAAATCCAGACTTTGGAATTTTGAATACTTTTATAGGTACATAGCTCTACAAAAGTCACTGAGATGACTCGTGAATAAAATTGCCCATGCAGTTGAGTTCTGTGATGAGGAATCTGGCGAATTTCCAAAAACAGTCAGAAGAAACAACTAAAAATTATTGAAAATAGGTCCTTTCTCCCCCATCTCTAGCCATGGTGATTCTTCTTTGAGTCATAGTCCTGGGCCATTTGTAAGTAGGAAATCTAGCACAGGAGACAGACTTTCACCAGGCTAACCATACATGTTTTTCCTCTTCTGTCCTTTTATTTATACTGTGCCTTTATCCCTCTATCACAAACATATGCTGCCTCATCCACCATCTCATTTAACACCTTTGCTTTTTCCAGAGTTTAATGCTAGCCACCTGGAAGCAGGCATCTTTATGAGGACGACTATTTAAATGGAAGAGAATTCACAAGAATTGTGAAGCGGATAAGGACTTGCATTGTATGTTGAAAAGAGATAAGTGCATAACATGGAATTTGCTTGATTCTTTAAGAATCAGTCTTATTATTTCACTATCTCCTAACAATTTCACTAATAATCTTAGAAAAAAGAAAATGTGAAATTTACTGTTGACTCCCAACATGTCAACAGCACACACAACATATTGGAGCCAAGAAATGGTGTTATATTATAGGATAACAAAATTCAAGATCATGCATTAGAGCCTAAGAAAATCTTTTTGTATAATCTGGTAGTTTGAGAGTCAAAAGGGGTACAGCATGACAAAAATTTTTTAATAGTATTGAGCACAGGGCAAGCTATAAACTGTCAACAGAGGAAAAGTCCTGAAAGAAAGTAAGGCTAATCCCATCTTTATCAATGTTTAAATGGACATGAGAGACAATGTTATTATGCACATTACTAGTAAGAGTTTAGTAAAATACCATGCATAAAACTCTGTCCATCAGTGTTTAAGACAGGCTAATTCAAACTGTAATAGGTTATAGACATCATCAGGGAAATACAGCATTTGTTTTACGGAAAGATATTAGAAAAGGATCTCATTCAATTAAATGAAAACTGAGTGTTGTGTATAAATACATAAAATGGTGAACAGAAGAGACTGACACTTAAGAACATTAAGAAAGGAACAAATGAGGCAACTTCTGATCAGAGGAGTGATGTTTAGGCACTGCCTTCAGCAGGAACAGTGAATCAAATTGATTTTGAGAAGAACCACCAGATTACAGAAGATATTAGATAATGTAGTCTGCTGAAAAGCAGAGTTTTGGATTGGTGATTCAGAGGTTTTACTCAAATCCCAGGGGTTTTTTTGCTTTTTCCTGCTAAAACTGCTGTACTCGTTAAACTTTTGATTCTGAAAAACTGATTTTTTTCAATAAAAATGAAATAGAACAGTTCCATCTAATATTATGTAATTATGTTGGAATACCAATACTATGGGCAATGAAGTAGTATGGTGGCTGCAGTCAGATGCAGTCAGAAAACACTTAAGAAAATTAAACCCACATGAAAAACAGACACCAGAATTAAAATAAAACTTTGTTTCATCAGAATATTCATCCAGGATACACACTTTTAAAAACAAAATCAGAAACAGCTCTCTCTGACAAAACTCTGTGAAATTTATTTGGGCTATGACAAACAATGGGATGACTTCATGCACTTAAAAGTTCAAAATTGGCTTTACCTGTGTTCTTATCCTACAGTAAGAATGGCTTGCAACACATGGGAACCCTCAGAATATGAAGAAAATGTGAAAATCTTGAAAAAAGGGGCAATTAAGATTTTTCTTTGCAGAAGACAAATATTATTTAAAAATGAAAATTCAGCTGTGATTCTCAAGTGATATTGTGCCAAACGTGTAGCTGTAGCCTAAATGCAAGCATTCAAGTATTAAACATAGAGATGTTGGTCCTGCTGTAAGTGCAAACCACAACGCAACCTCAGCTGCAGAGCTACCAGTATTACTCTTCTGTACACAAGCAACACAAAATCTACAGCATAATGGGAAAACTAACAATAGCGTGTCATAAATTTTTCCTACAAAAGCACTCTACCTTTTCGTTTTATTCTCTTCTTCTTCTGTAATACACTGCTTTAATCCTCATTGTCTATGATTATCTAAGGGCTTGTGACAGTTTGGGGGATCTCTCTATGTAAAGCTTATGAATTCTGTTTGATACTTGAAAATCTCTATATATAGCTGTGTCAGATTGAAAATTTTTTGCTGATCTAAAATCCACAAGAGGTGACGGCACAAATTCTTGCTCCTGGCACATGATCAATAAAGAATTGTTAAACCTTGATAATATCCTATTCAGATACAGTCCCTTGAAGCATGATGATGCTACCAGGAAGGTAAACCTGGTTTTATAGAGGAGGTGAGGAGATAATAAATAAATCATCTGTTCTACACAGATTTCATCATCTGATAAGGCAGCTACCTGACTAAGAAGAGAAGGTTGCTGTAAAAGGAGATGTCTCTTGCTTGGTGTCATAGACTAAGTACATCTGGTAGTAAGTATTGGAGGGGGATGCTGGACTTGCAGGACTTCTACCTGTATTTGGAGTGGAAAATAAAGGCAGACAAATGCAAAGGGCTCCTGCCTTTAACAGCTGTTCTGAAACCCTTAAAATCTGAGTAGTTGCTTACCCCTCTTGTGAATAAACTCCAAGTCCAGCGTACCGCAAGTTTAAACAAATGATATTTGGAGAAATCAGCACTGCCCCTCAGCAGAGAGGTCAGTAAGAGCCCCGCGCCGAGATTGCCCGAGGGTGGGGAAGGAGCCGGTGTTGCTGCTTCAGCAGATCCGAGGGAGCACACACGCACGCTGGCGGTGTGCTGCACGGAGACGCCTGGCTCTGGCACGTGGCCGAACAGTTGTTTTTACCAAGGCTGGGGTGGGGGGGTTGGATGCCTTTGTGCACGCGCCCTGTCCTGCTAATGTGATCGCGGGCGCGTGGATGTTCAGCGGCCCTTCCGCCGTGCCCGGTTCGGGGCTCTGGGGCCCTTCTCCACGGGCCAAGGCACCAGCCGGGCCGCTGGCAGCGAGAAAACGAGCGAGGGGTCCACCTCCCGACGGCGACAGGTTTCCCGCTGACCTGGGGAATCCCCCCGGCGTTCAGCTGAGCGGTGACCGAAAGCCGCTACGTGGCGTGGAGCCTTTGCATCTTCCCACGGTCACGGCAGACTTCCCCGGCTGCTGCCCGCCCGCGGCTCGGGCGAGGTCCCCCGGCCAGCGGGCTGACGGCGCGCGTACCGCGGCCGTTGAGCCCTAACGTTCCCCGCGCGCGGGGTAGCCAGGAGTGCCTGCGGGGCGGGGGAGATCCCCCGGTCACCTGCCCAGAGGACTCCCCCCTCCCTTAGACCTGTCAGGGCACGGGCAGCCGCGGCAAGCCGGGCGTTCGGCGGAGTCTCGCCTCCGCTCCCTTCTCTCCGCTCCGGCGGAGCCCTGAGCCGGGCGGCGAACTCCGGTGGTGGAAAGGGCGCTGCCGTGCTCCCTGCCTTTTCCCAGCCCTCGCTCCCCTCCGCGTGCCTCCTCCTCCGGTCACTGGGACTGATGAATTAATCATGAAGTGGCTGCTGTCAATGCATTTATGTGGAGCGGGCTGTGCCGCCGGCTCGAGGCGTAGCGCGGCGGGGTGAGAGAGTGAGGAGGGGAGAGCGCCGGCCCCGCCACTCCGCTCCTCTGCGCTCCGCAGACCCGAGGCCGCACCGCTCTCCATGGCTCCGGAGGAGGTAATGGGAGTCAGGACTCTCTCCGCGTTTCCCCGGCGGTCAGGGCAGTGGGCAGGGCTGGCGGGTGCGGGGGGAGCCGGCGGCCCTGCCAGGGCGGCTTTAACTTGCCGGGAGGGGGGAGAGGAACGCGCGTGTTGACACGGGAGGGGGCGGGTCGCCGCGCGTCCCCGAGGTTCCCCCAAATCCTACCCGTGGTTTAAAAATTGCTCTCTTGGCATAACTGTGCGGGAGCCGGTCTCACTTTTATCGCCACTGACGCTGTCAAAAACGCTGTGGCTTCGGCAGTAACAACAGCGAGCCCCCTCCCTCCGAGGGGCACCCGCTCCGGGGAGAAATTAAACGCTGATAATCCATTACCCTCATCTTCCCCGCGTACGCGAGAGTGATGAAGACTTGCTAATTAATTCACATACGAGGGAATGATCTCTGAAGGAAGGAAAATATACCCCGTTGCACCTGTTCCGCCGAGACTTGTCATCTGAATCTGGAGGAGAACTATAAATCATGTAAAGTGTCGCGGTGGAGTCGGCTTCTGAGAGCTGTAGGATTATGTGTCCAAATGCTGAATTTATATTTCCCACTAGAAAAAGGCTGAAACTCAGGTCAGGTATAAACTACAGAATTTCATTTGAAACTAAACTGTATTTATTTATTGTAATTCTAGGGGGGATATTTCTTCTCTCCTGATTAAATGAAGTACTATTAAGCATGTAGTAATGACTTACACATTATAGCCTGAAATCTCCTGCAGAGCTGGAAGTGGTTGACAGTATAAGAATGATGTTTTAGAATTGCATGTGTCCTCTTATTTTTGCTACACGTGGGAAGACTGAGAATAACCAGGCTGTTAAATTTTATTTTCAGTTTTCAGTCTGTACAAAACCGTATTTTCTGAGGTACAGAATGGAGAAAACTTGGACTAGGAAGACCACAGCTTCCAAGTTTACTGGAAGGTTTACTTTCTCAACTACAGCAACTAAAATCTGTGTGATGTCTGCTTTGATTATTTCCATCCTTTGGAAAAAAACATTAAAAATGTGATAAGCTACTTATAAGAATTTAGCTTAATGCCTCTAAGGCAATACTGTAATAGTTTGTGACACTTGCCTGTTAAATGAGATGAACTAGGGAGAACTACTGTTCAGTAAGATGATTGTGTTTAGGGATGTTTATTCCTGTCGCAGGTATTTCTCCATAAACTAGAAAATGGGGGGTTTAGGCTGATACTGGTTTCATATTGTAGAAATTATTAATACTTTAGTTTAATGACATCAGTGATTTTTCATATATTTGACTAGTTTTGTTGCTGGCAAAACTAGACAGAGGTTTTGTGTTTTCAGATGGAACTAATTTAGATTGGGGTTAATTGCCTAATATATTTTTGATAATACTGTAAGTGGCAAATATTACTTAGTTCTTTTGTTCCAATTATGTAAAAATATTGCCTTCTGATTAAAAAGATGTGTATTATAGATGGAGACTGTACATTGCACTGTCATATCATCAGAATGAGGGAATTGAGAAGCTTGTGTTCTTCAATAGCAAATGTGATTTGCAAGTTTTGTAATTTGTGAGCTTATTGTAAAAGTCTGTGTATGTGTGTGGCAAAAGAGGGCTACACTAGTAAAATAAACTAATAATAACCCAGAAATCTATGAGGTAAGCAAGAACATGTGAGCTAGGCTAACCAGTCAATATGCTTACTTTGAAAACAAGCATATATGCAGTGGTTTTCATATCACTGTTTTACAGCAACAAAATAAGGGAGAGAAAAATAAGCACAAGCTGAAAATAAAAAGACAAAAATTCAAAAGGAGACTAGTCAGAGGAGAAGAAATATTTTGAAATGGAGTCTTTCTGTCAAATCCAAGACTACATGTCATTGTTGAACTAAATCATACTCATACACAGCAGTTTATGACATTTGAAGTGGAAGCCTTGGTTTAGTCTATAACAAACCAGTTAAAAGAGATTCAGTTGTTGAGGATTTGGTTTATCGCAGAAAAAGAGATGGTAGAGGTCAAATTGCAGTCAAGAAAGGTGGACTTCATTGGCTTTATCTTTGAACTTAGCAAAGGAGAGCAATTTGTTTTCTTCTGTCTCTAACTGGAAGTGCTATCATGAACAACAGTCCCCAAAGTGGCCAAAGTATATGAAGTGGGGGACATTTATTGGTCAGAGATAACGCTCTAATGGACATACTTTTTCTGTCTAACCAGCATTGCTCTGGCCAGTGCTTTGGCTATGTAGATAATGTGTGGATAACATGGAAGTTCTGAAAAATTTGGGTTTTAAACAGTTTCTGTCATTGCTTAACTTTCAGTGAAGTGTGCATTTTTAAGTGAAATTTATGTTTGGCTTCCAAAGTGTGGATCAGGTCACACTGGAAAAGCATTTGTTTCTTTTCTAATCCAAAATTAAAAAAGAATTTGTCAGCTGTAAGGATGTAGGAAATGTGTTTACAGTCACCAGATTTTATTGTGCGTACATTAATGACCTGATAGTGTTTGATACAATGGATTGTGGGCTTGTTGACTTCAATGAATGACAGACCCACCTACCTTTTCGGTATTTGATACAGCTTGAGCATGGTTTTTCTATCATGAAATGGTAATGCTGCATGTTTCTTGATGGAAATAGCTTTGAAAGGAGCTGAATGCAGAAGAGTTGGCTGTCTGCAACTTGGCTTAATGTTCTCTTAATGCTATACAAATACCTGTGTGGCAACTGGTCCATATCTGTATTCATGTGAATGCGTCCTCTCTATTTTCTGTAGCTGTTCTTGAATTACACACTGACATAAGAAAACTTTTGAATAGGTTGTTCAATTGTTAACAAAGAAGTAGTATGTTACAAGGGGTGTGGGTAGCTGTATTTCCTAACAGAAGCTTATGTGAAGTTTTCAGACAGCAACTTTAATCAATATAGAAAGGATAGTGCAAGCATTTGAGGCGTATGCATAGAGTACAATCAAATTCCTTTTTCGTCTGTTTATATAGTAATCAGGAATCCATTAAACTGGGAAGGAGGGCTAATATTTAATGAAGACCTAAAGAGTCAATATCATTTCAGTATGTTTGCAATGCACTGTTCTGTTTAGTTGCTGATTAAATCTTTTGATCTCAAGGAGAGCTTCTAGTCATCTGCTTTGGTGAAGTATTCTATAACAACATGTAAGCTGGAGGGGTAGAGTTTAAGTCTTAAGACTGTTTTCTCTTAAAGATAAAATACTCTCATAGCCCCAGTTGAACTTTAGTGGGAATAGTGGGAACAAAAAGCCTGGGAAGGGGGAGAGTGTAACAGGGAGCAGTTCTTCACCATAGTAATTCAGGGCTGAAGAAAAGACCTTTTGAGTTAGGCAACAGCCTTATCTAATCCTAGTCATAAAGTCACCACAGTTTACCTTAAAGCCAGTGAAGTACTTTGCCCTGTTGCTTTTTTTGGAAAGATGTTTCAAAACCTTTCTCCTAATGTTTAGAACTTTTTTTGATCTTCCAGCCTAAATATATTCTTTGAGCCCTAATTTTTAATAACTCAATATTGTTATTTAAAAACAACTCCTTCTTTGGTATGAAGCCCTCAATAAGTTATAAACATTGATCACGAGCCTTCCGGAGCTTTCATGTGCTAGGATCAAACAAGCAGAGCATGCACCTTTTAGTCTGTCTAGTAAAACAGAATAAATTGGAAGATACAGACCCTAGTGACTTAATTCTTTTGAATTCTGGACATACCACACCTGCGTCAAATACCTGAAGTGTTTCCTCAAAGTCTTGAATAATAGTGCTAATGCTGTACTTTTGTCTACTGAAAATACTTTTTCAGATATTGATGAAGATCAAGTTTGTTTTACAGGTGTGACAGGTTGGCTTTAATCTTCTTACAGTAAAGTAGACATGGGTGTGTGATTTCTCTTCCTGTTACTCTCAAATTATAAAATCACAGAAAATTCTGTTATTTGTAATCATGTGGCTTTGAACAGTTGCTAAATTTTTTCCCATTTTTAATATGCCTATCCCAATGGTCCTCAAATCTCTTCTGTAAGTTACAAGAGCCTCCCCTGTATCAAGAGTGCTTCCTGTAACCAGTTTTTATCTAAACACTTCAATTTTTTTTCCAAGTTCACAACCATGAAATATGATGAGTCTGAAGAAGGTTTTTAAATAAGTCCATTCAATGTGTCACCATTAGTCGGTTTAATATCCACTTTATTTTTGTGTTACACCCTATCTTTTCCAACTCAGTAAATAATTGCTGGGTGATACCATATCAAATTCTTTATTGAAATCTGGAGAGACTGGACTCCAGATTTCCTTTGCCTTAATATTTGCCTTTAAAAGTTAAGTTATTTATTCCAGATTAATGTGTTTTTTAAAGTTATGCTGAAATGATCCTGATTTTTAAAATGTCTTCTTAGTTGTTAATTACCTTTTAGTTGAAAAAAAAAAACAAAACCCCGCTTTTCATACCTTGAAGTCAGAATAGCAATTGCCTAGGTCACTTGCTTCTCTTTTCTTACACCTAGGTACTATGTTTGCTACTCACTGACATACTCTCCACTTTGATCTAGTTTTTTTTTTGCCTACTCATTGTTTAAAAGGAGTAGGACTCTACAGATTTCTGATGATGATAGTAGGTCCTTTGTAAATTCTCTACCCTGTGACAAATCCATTAATAATCCAGGGAGGAAGCAGAATTTAATAGCTCAAAAGCCATTATGCCTTAGTCATTTGGACTGATCCAAACAGTTGGGATTTTTACAGTTACTTACAATTACTGTCCATACTGTTCAGCTGCTGAGATGGTATTTTTTTGACATCTAAAAAAACCAGGATAGAGGTGGAATATGGTGGGATTTTCATTATGACATGCACAATACTTGAAAATTGAGTCATTTAATTAATACTGAAAATGTGCTATAGAAGTGGAAAGTAGTAATTGTGACTGCATAATTTAAAATTTACTTAGGTTCTTCTGTTAAATAACAGACTGACTTATGTTGGTGATGAGTAAATTTGTTGAAATTATGTAGTGTAATTTTCTAGATATCACTTTAGGAAGACAGTTCATGGGGCTTCACAGAACAAAATTAGGTCTTGCTGCCCTTTTCTCCATTTTACATCTAAGTTTCTTTGACCTCAAAAGTGAAGAATCTCTCCAGGATTCTGTTTTTTTGCTGGGATGTCTTTCTTTCTGTTGTAGACCTTTCTGGTCTGTTAAAGCAGGTTCTTATTTTCAATCCCATCCTTATTTTTACCAGTATCTGTGAAACAAGTGACGGTTACCCGAGCTTTATCAATCTTCCTGATGCCTACAAAGTTTGAATGGAAACTGTGGAATTGACCAGAATCTCTTGCTAATGTTGCTGCAGGACTGCATTTCCATCTGTAACCTCAAAAAGCCATTACCCTTTAACGCATATTTAGAAGTTTAGCTTTTCTAATTATTCATGTGAGATTCTATTCTGTTAAAATATTTAAGAAATTTCTATAGGGAAAAAGTGCAGGTAAGCCCCCTTGGCTAAAACTAACAAATAGATTAGCAAGTTTTTAAGCCTAGAGAAGAAAGCTAAGTCCTTCATATGAATGAAATAGATGTTTCTAACTGAAATGTGAAGTAAATGGAAAAGCTGATAAAAGGATAAATGTGCTGCAATGGCTTGAATAACTTGAGCTGGAATAAAAATATAAAAATAAATACATTTCATTAATTAAGTTAAATTGTGGTTTTGAAACAACTGTATTTTTAAAATATTTCTTTTCTAAAATAGTAAGTATCCTACTTTTACTGCATTTTGATATTGCAACTTTTTTAACCCTTTACTAGTGCTGATTTTGCTTAATCCCCAAAGTGTTACAAGATTTCCATGTAAATATGATGGTGTAGTATTATTCTTACTTCATACTTAAATTTTTTAATTGTAGATGGAGTGTGTCATGTAAGTGATACATTGAAAAATGAGGACAGAACATTATCATGCTAAATAGTGGTAGTTTGCCTTACACAAAAGATCAAATGGATATATAACCACAGAATCACAGAAATAGAGAAGGTGAAAGGGATCTCAGGAAATCATCTAGTCCAATCCCCCTGCTCAAAACAGGGTCACCTAGAGTATGTTGCCAAGGGCAATCTCCAGTTGAGTTTTGAGTATCTACAAAGATGGATACTTTACAGCCTCATTAGGCAACCTATTTCGGTGTTGGACAACCCTCATACAAAAAATATGTTTTCTTGTGTTCAAACGGAATTTCTTGTATTTCTGTTTACACCTTCTGCCTCTTGTCCTTTTCACTGGATGTTACTGAGAAGAGTCTGTCTGTGTCTTCTATTGTCCTTCACATCAAGTATTTGTACATACTGATAAGATCCCTCCTGAGCCTTCTCCAGGCTAAACAAACCCAGCTCTTCCAGCCTCTCTTTGTAGGACAGATACTCCAATCCCCATGTCATCTCTGTGGCTCTTTAATGGATGCACTTGAGTATGTTCATGTCCTTCTTGTACAGGGGAGTCCAGGACTGGACACAGTACTCCATATGTGACCTCACTGGTGCTGAGGGGAAGGATCACCTCTTTCAATCTCCTGGCAGTGCTTTTCCTAATGCAGCCCAGGAGGGTGTTGGCCACCTTTGCTGCACAGGCACTTTGCTGGCTCGTGTTCAACTTCTTGTCCACCAGGACTCCCCACATCCTTTTTGCCTGGTTGCTTTCCATCTGGTTGGTCCCTAGCCTTTTACTAGTCTACAGGGTTATTCCTCTCCAGGTCAGGAATGTGCATTTCCTTTTGATGAACTCCATGAGATTCCTGCCAACTCATTTCTCCGGCTTGTTGAGGTCCCTCTGAATAGCAGCACAACTACTCCCAATTTCATGTGGTCTGCCAACTTGCTGAGGGTGCACTCAGTCCCATCATTCAGGTCATTAATGAAAGTGTTAAACAGCATTGTCCCCAGTACCAGCCCTTTGAGGCATACCATTAGTAACTGGCCTCCAGCTGAATTTTGTGGCACTAATCACAATAGTCTGAGCCCAGCAGTTCCATCAGTTTTAATTTCACCTCGCTTTCATACTTCATAAGTAATAATGTAGATTACTACTGCTGTGTGGCCAGGATAACTAACAGATAAAAATGTCTTTTCACCATCTTTCCTTGTTCTGATTTAATAGCACTGGCACATCTGTGTGCACACACACACTAATTAACAGTTGTCCTTTTGTCTACCTTTTAGTGTATGAGTGTGAATTACCCATACCATGCTTTTGATGCAGGGAAGAAAATGTTATTTGATATGTCACACAGACAGTGCATTTTTTTTACATTAAATTTGTTTCCTCTCCTCAATTTAAGGGAGAAAGATCCTCTGGGCTTGACATACTTATGGAGATTTTGAAGTGTGTAGTCTTGAAACTAATTTTGAAAAGGGGGTGAATTAATCAGTCTATGGCTGAAGTTCATGAAGCCTAAATGGCATTTCATTCAGCTGAAGCAATTGTGTATCTTATGTTAGAAAAATTCAAGGGCTTTTAAATATATGCTTGCTTCAAATGGCAAAAAAACTTGAGAAAAATTGCATCTGTATTCCACATCTCCTCTTGCTACGCCACACTCAGCTGCTTTCCCAGCAGCAGCAAGCAAAGAGACACTTGACTACACTCATTATAAGCAAAGCTCACGATTTCTAGGGTGAACCTCAGTGCTCTGTTTAAGTTTGGTTTAGTATCAAGCTGTTTTGTCTCAGGAAAATTTATTCAATATTGCTTGAACAGAATGAGTTTTCTGTTGTCTTATAAAGTCACTGGTGCATTTGCTTTTATCTAAAAAGCTGTGTTTTCTTTGTGTGTGTTTGTGCATAGCAAAGTGAGGAAAAGGAACCTTCAAATGAAGGCTTTCCATTTGCAGAATATTGCAAAAGGTAGTACTTATAATATTGAAACTGCTGATTCTCTTTTTTCTCCTCCATGAAATGAAGATATGGTGTCCTAGGGACACAGTGATGAGCTAACTATTCTTTCTACTCAATACCTTGATGCTGATTTTGAGAAACAGGCTAGGCTTTGCATTTTGATTCTGAATTTGTTTTCTGTAGAAACTCCATTAGAAAAATGGAAGAATTTTACTTCTCTGGATGATGCTGAGGCATTTCAGGATGCCTCCAGAATTTGGAGAGAAATGGCTCTTGGCATCTAAGCTGCAGTGAACAGGTGGGAATTGAAAAAGTGCTAATGGTCACTTGTGCAAATATGCAGCCCTAGCCTCTACCTTTATTTCCAAAATCAATATAAATTCATAATCTGAATTTCAAAAAAATAATTTATTTTGTTTTTTCTTCTTTTTGTTGTTGTCTATAATTTCTTCTTAATGCTGTACATCTGTTTAAGTTGGAAAGGCAGAGCAAATTTTTTTCAACTGGTGCTATAAAAAGTGCAGATATAGTTATTAGGTAAAATGTTACACATTACCTATAGAACAATGGAGAAAATTGTTTAATATTTTTTCCCTACTATGATTTTTGGAGTGCTAACCACCCATTTTGTGTATTACATTTAACTCTCTGCAAGTCTTACCTTTTTCTCATCTTAAAGAGTGTTCAAAGGGAAAAAAGATGGCTAATTAAACTTTGTATACTGCAAACAGAAGACACTACATTTTTTGCAGAGATCTATAATAGAAAATGTGTTCTAAGGTTGTATTTATTTACCATGGGATCTTAGTGGATATCTGAAAAAATTTGGAAGTCCAAAAGCAAGATAGGTGGGAGATAACATGTGTTGATAAATGGCAAACTATCAGTTATTAGAGATACTGTTTTTTAGATGTGAATAAATAAAGTAATCCAAATACTGAGCGCAACTTTTTAGTTTCTGCACAGAGAGAAACTGGGCTACTGCTGTCCTTGTCATATTTTATCATTTACATAGTACTTACTAGGTACAAAACTCTTTATAGATATTAATGATCTTCATTACACTCTCTGAAGCAGGTAGGTGATCTACAAATGAACAGTACAGGGCCAATATATATTAGAACTAGAAATTTGGTAGGAGTTTGGCTTTTGATATAAATTTGTTTGAAGAATATGAACGGCAGACTATATCCCTCAGTATCCAAAATCAACTCTTACAAGTATGCTTTCATTTTTAAGGAACAAAGATATGGGGTTTTATTCTGTGCACTTGAATAACATCATGTCTTTTGATAATGGAGTCTAGTTAGATGTAGTTTTCCCTGAATTATGTATTGACTACTATACAGAACAATTTTTTAAAGGTTCATACAAAATAGATCTTCAATTTACAAAGATTATGTCAGATTTAGCTTCCGTTTTTGTTGAAAGGTGGTTACACGTGGGAAGAGGGAGCTTGTCTCTCCTGTCTCCACCCTCCTTGGTTGAAAGACTTTCCCTCCAGCAATCAGCTGACAGCAATCAGTTTGAGAATTATTTCTGGAAGGAAAAGGTTTGCAGCTTTACTTCAACAGTAAGATTTTAAAATAATGTATCTGTCATCTGTTTCCTTGGGTTAACTAGTTAAAATCATAGCCATAAAAATGCCATATTACTCAGCTAAGCTGTTCTGTGCATTTTATGCAGTAGGCAGACCTTATTAAATGAAAGACAATCAAGCCTTGCAAGGAATAGTTTGTAACACAAAATACAAAAAAATTATATTTTGACTGGAACTTCAGAATTTGTTATTTAAAGTTTCTAGACAAACTAATTCTTTATATATGAAGGAAACATAGATAATTCTCAGGATAAAAAAGTTCTTGTCTTATAACAGCCAGAATCTCAAGCATCTTCCAGACTTGCCTCACATTAATTCCCGCACTGCCGTGTTTCCTGTTGTACCATTTATAAAGGAAAGTACTGTCAAGTTTAAGATGGAAAATCATTTGCAATCGTCAACTTTGACACTTTCTAGTGATAGATTCCTAAAATGCAGTATGGAAATAAGCATTTAAGATTTTTTTTTCTAGGTTGCAAGAGTTGGACGTCTTTTAGACCTAATCCCCAGACATTAGGTTCTGTCAGTCTCTGAAAAATCTGACTGCTGTGTTTGTAAACACATGCTACCTTTAGTTAATTCTGTAAATAAATAGTTCCATTTAGTTAGATGATGTTTTGTTGGGGTTTTTTAATCTGTTTACTTACTTTACAGAATTTCATTTTACAGCTTTGATTTTGTTTTGGACTAGTACATGTTGAGTCTTCCAGTAGTTTTGGTAACCTATGCATCACTGATTTTCTGGCTGTGATATCTTTCCTTCCACTCCTGTGGCAGACTAATGAAATATCCCTACAATGCATGAAATTCTTTGTGCTTCTAGGGTTTCCTAAATTCAAAATCTGATGTGCACTGGAGAATGAGGAAAAATAAAAGGCTTGTTACTTTCATACTCTACTGCATTCTTATGTTAGCTCCAAGTTTCTGGATCCAAAAGTAAGATCTATGCCTGTACAGTGCAAAAAATCATCAGTGATTAGGCCTCTTTAGCAGGTTAGAGAGCTGAATGTTTTTATTGTTTTCACCATTTTTTAAATCTCCCTTCAGCAAAATTATGGAAGTTTAAGACATTTGTTTAAATGTTTGATGGCTGGCTTTTTATGCTTGCACTTTATCTCCTGTATCCTGATAGCATAAATAATGCCAGTGATAGAAAACAGAAATTTGAAAATTAAATTTATCTTGAAAACAGGACTATTATGATACTTATGTATGGAATTTTAGAAACTGGAAATAATACAAATCTTCACTGAAGAGTCATTCCTCAAAGTCAGGTAATCAGGTATTCAGAAGAGCATGGTATCTCTTTTCTTTTGAATCCTTGGGTGGTCATATGCACAGAATACTGTGCTTTAGTGCTCCAAAGAATTGTTCTGCTTTGCTTCTATAATGAAGCAGTTTCCTTCATTCAAATGGAAGCCAATAGGAGTACACAGACATTGAACATAGCTCTATATTGACCACTGGGAGATGTTTACATTTATGCTAGCTTGCACTAGGAGGAATTGCTGTTAAAGTATTTTGTTTAGGTTTTTTTTGTTTCTGTAAAAATTCTAGCATTTAATGTATAAAATTCCCATTAACCTTCTGTCTTGGGTCAGGACTACCACCACGTGGTTGCAACCCCTTTCCCCCTCCCCTCCCGGTAAGATGGGGNCCCCTCCAGATTATGTCATATATACTGATCAAGGCAATTAACTGTTCAGCCAATTGTAGAACAATACTATACGTGTTTTAACGTTATTCCTGTATGAGCTGATTATATTACTTTACACTGTAGATAAAGAAATATGGTCTTCTCTGCTGCTTCTGACTTATTTTTTGTGATTCTAGAGTATTCTCATTTATGAAATGGAAATAATTTGTGTATAGATATGTAAGGAAGGAAATAACTGTCTACATTTTAAATTGCAAGTATTTGTTTTGATGGAGATGATTTTTGCATTTGTCTATAAAACATTCCGAGCAAAAAAGTTCAGAGAAAGAAGAACGTTAGGATTGCAGAGCAATTTTTAAAAACTATTAATCTAAAAATAATAATTGTCTCTGCATATAGCTTATTATATGTGCATTAGTATTTTGACAGTCTCTGCCTGTGCAGTCATGTGCTGCTGATCGTGCTCCCATGGAATGTGTTCATTGTGCACAGTTAATAAGAGCAGCAAATACTTTATAATTTTTCATTTGTAGATTTTAATGAGGATAATGAGATTATAACTATGTTTAATTTTACAATATTTTTATAGTCTTATTTTTTTAAACAGGTGGAGCAATGAAGCATGCACAGTGAGTTGTTATATAGGAAGCTTTGGGTAAGGCTCAGAAGTCAGTTTTGGTTTTATAGCTATTGAATGAGAGATGTTCTATATGGGTCTTCACTGAACAGTATGCCTCGTGCAGAGGTTTAAATCTACTGTAGTATGTAACTGAGGTGAGCTTGTTTTTACCACTTAAAAATGTACTTACATAAGGCATGAAGGAATTCTAGATATCAGTGTAGGATTTGCCAGAAACTTTTGGAAGGAATGTATTCTTGACACACTGCTTCAGCTTAATATTTCATGAGAAAATATTAATTCTGTCTAACAGAATTGCTGTCTTTCCTACTCCTGACTGACTAAGATAACTACAGGTCCCGGGAATCCCAGTTGTAGGACAGAGCTCATCATGCTGGCAGCAGGAAATCTATATAGCTAGGGGAGTTTGTTTCACTTAACTTAATGGAAGATCTCTTTTTCCTTTTAACAAAAAGTTTGGGGAAAACTTATTTCCCCTTCTCAAGATTATCTAAGGAATTTTGCTTCTTCTTGTACTAGTGAAGCTTCAGAATTGCTTAGAACATGAGTTCTACCTTCCAGTTAGCTAAGTATCCAAGCATAAAATACTTCATCTTGACCTCTTAATGTCTTACTTATTCTTATTTTGATGCTAAGTAAAATACCTAGTCGGCTGTAATACATTCCTGTTTAATGCTCCAATGAGCATGACTGAAAAGTGAGTATCATGTATTCCAATCTAATTTGTAAGGTCATAAGGAAAACATTTTGCTTATCTGAAGTTTTATAAATTGTTCCTTTTTCATTTAATGTGAAAGGAATGAGTTTAGGAAGTCTGAGTAAGATGGGAAGGGCTGTAAGTGGTTTTCACCCACTCACAAAAGGTGGCAAAGGTCCCACCCATCTCTGGGTCCCACCCACCTCTTTGCTGATAAGGTTTTTCTTCATCAGTTTAATATATAATACAGCTACTTTTTTGGAAGATGCGCTATTCTGTGTTGAGGATGGAGGAACATTCAGTGTCATTTAGTCCCATTTTCTTTTTAGTTATAGGAATGTGATGGGTTAGCCCTTGGCTGGGGGCCAAGCGACACATACCTGCTCACACAGTTCCCACCCCCACCCAATGATAGGGGAGAAAATTAAAGGGGTAAATTGAAAAGGTTCTGACTGGGCAGGCCCAGCCCGATTGGTAGATCCTCTAGTGTTGACTAGCCAAGTGGCTTTTGCTAAATGTGTATCCCAGTTTTTGGGTAAAGAAAAAAAAAGGACTTGTGGGTTGAGATAAGGACAATTTAATAACTATACTACAAAACTAAACTACAATAATATTGAAAATAATACTATATACAAATATTCAATGTGATACACAGTGATACTGCCCCCCCCCCCCAATGACCAAAGGCCCATCCTGTTGCCGGCTAACGATCCCAGAATTACACTCANCATGCATGGTATGGAATAAATAATTGGTCAGTCTGGTTCTCAGTCTTAACTTGAGAGCAAATCCCAGGCTAGCAGCTGGACTGTGTCTCTTCGCTTGTCTGCTGACCTTGGCAGCAGAACAAAACATCGGTCTTACCAGCTTCCTTTGAGCACAAATCCAAAACATAGCTTCTTGCTAGCTACTTATGAAGAAAAGAGAAAAAAAATTAACTCTCTCTACTTAACCCAGGACAAGTTTTTACATTTCTTATGAATTCTGGTTTTTTGTTCATTTGTCTGTTTCCTGTTGTCTGACATTAAGTATAATCAATATCTAGTACAGACTTCTTTTTCATGCAGTCTTTTTCAGATTTTTTTTTCCTTTAGGTCTGTGGTTCCCTTGACACATATTTATCCTTTATTTTTCTGGCTTCTCTGATACTTTTTTTTGGGGGGGGAACAGGGACATTGTGGTGGTGGGGGGGTTGTGGTTTTGGTTTTGCTTTTTTTTTTTTTTCATTTTATTTCCCTCACACTTGCTTTCCAGTTCTGTTTTTGCTCTCTGGTTGTCATTCTTCATCTTCCAATGTCCTAGATGTATTTTATGAGTTCTGAAATGAAACCTCAAACCCTGTTCAACTGCAGCTTTTGATTAGTGCTGCTTAGGATGGAATTTTCTTCTGAAATGTTTTTCAGTAGATGACACCAGTTTGTCAAAACCCCCCTGTTCACTTGCATTTTGACAGAATCAACAATTCAGTGGTTTGGGTACTCATCTGGTATTTATTCAGAGCTTTGGGTACTTGCCTGGTATTTAGACTGCAGTAAATTAGGCAGAATTTGGGCTTTGTCTTGCCACATTTTGCTTATACATTGCATGGGGTAAATATTTTTTTTTCATTTAATTTTAAGAAACTGTCTGTAGAGTATAGCATCATATTTCTTGGTGAAGGAATCTTTGGCTGACCAGCTTTAGATGTAAATGACCTCTGGATTTGGGACATTTTTGACACATTTTCAAGTAAAAATACTTGGAAGTAACGAGATGCTAAAAGATATAGACACCTATAGTTCATTTTTTCTGAAGAGATCTTCAGTATATTATCATTCATTTCTGTGTAGTAGCTACTGGCCATGACAGTGAGTGTATAATTTAGTAGCACAGCATATGTGAACATAGGACTCGTTCAGGTTTTGAAACCTGAGTTGTCTCCTATGTGCTTTTGAATCCACATTTTCTACATGCTGGAGAGTGTCCACACTGCTAGTTCACAGAATATTTAGTGGTAGAATGTTGGATTTGGACCTTTACACTGAAACTGTTTTATTATTTTAAATGTTAATGAGATGGATAATACTGCCATAGTGCTCATAGTCCTCCTCTAAAGAAGTGGGCTGCACCTTAGATCTTGCTGTCTTTAAGGGGAGTTGCCTTAGAGACAGTTTCACTTTTCATCTTGGGTTATTTAATTAATGCCTGCAAAGTAACCTAGTTTCAGAAAATGAGTGAAGAATGGACCTCGTTTTCCTAATTTTCCTCTAGCATCTGAAAATGGATGGGCAGGTATAGTAGAAAGTTTATGTTCAAATCCCTCCAGGAAATACAGTTGTTCTTGGTTTCCTGTCGTGCCTTTTCTGACAGTTGGAGAAGAATGGTGACATTGGCATTACCCCAAAAGCAGGAGGAGCTGTGCTAATGTGTGCCAAAAGCATCTGAGAGAGAAGACTGCATCACGTCTGGTTCCTGTGAGTTCCTTGGACAAATGGGGTTGCAATGGGAGAGCTGGAAATCACCTGTTTTACCAATAATGTGCTATTTGGGGAAAAGATCTGGAAAGTATTCAGATGGCAATAAAGCTGTCTATTCAGTAGAGTACACTTGAGTGAAGTAGAGATTTGAATTTCCAACAGTGCTACTACCAGCACAGTCTCAAAACTATCTAGTGACTTTGAACACTTTCAGTTTTGTCCTACCAAAAGATACATTTAAAAAAACATATTTGTGGAGAATTGATATTTAATGTTTCTGAACATTACATAGACTTTAAAGGAGTAAATTTTTCAAATTCTGGCTTCATGCTTAAAGAATCTAGTCCCATATATTTATGTACTTTAATATATGTTCACAATGCTTTTTCATAGGCTTGCTTCCAAGTAAACAGAATAAACTGCTTTACTCTAATGATGTTTTCCCTCCTGTTTGTCACCAAAGGCACTAATACACCTTCTTTACACTAGTAACTGAAACAGTGTTTTTTAATTGTCAGATTTCACCAGATACTTTAGCACAAGTACTTACAAACATAACATTAGTTCTGCTGGAATCATAGA
>VZTO01022283.1:0-36811 GCA_013400615.1 Syrrhaptes paradoxus
TTCCCGGGGGTTTAGGTCGGCTATGTACCTTCTCTGTTCTCCTGATCATGGCTTTCCCCTTATGGGTCTCTCCCGAAATCCCCACACGACAGCTCGATTTGATCAGTTCTTGGGCAATTTCCCCCCACGTAAGGGTAAGGGCGGATTCTGTTAAAGCGGATCCCGTGTACCCCCCACGCCCGAAGCTGAAGCCGTTCCCCCAGTTACCGCTGCCCGGGGGCGATCCTGGATCTGAACCCTGTAAAACTGCCCGGGACCAGGAGTCCCTGGGTCTGGGTCAGCTTTTAACAGCATCGGGGAGGGCTGGGGAGGCTCTAGGCGCCTGTTATGCATTAATTGAAGGCAAGCCGCCTTTTGCACACCCTCGGCTAACTGGTCTATTCCCGAAGTGTGGATGGGCACCAGCCCCCCCGGTGTCAGGGGTCCACCCCCCTGCCCAATGCACCGCTCGCTGGGTCAGGGACCAGGGCCCTCGATGATCATCCACAGCCAAAAACACACCGGGACCCCAATAACCCTGGGCCTCGTCCTCGTTAAGCTTTATCCTGTCTCCCCCAGTGAGAGACACTCTCCAGACATACTCCGTCTCCTCAGGGAGCCAGCGATACTTTTCTTGTAACTTTGCCAGTCCGGTGGGACTATAGGGTGTAATAACATCTGATCCGCTTTCATTGTCCCCTTCATATTGAAACTCAGTTTTAATCAGCGGCAGAAGTTGGGGAGCGGTATCATACTTAAGTTTTGCCTTTCTCATTTCCCCCCAGGGGTAACTATCGGCGATTTCCCCATTAGCCACATCGTTCCTCTCACACACACCACCGCAGCCACAACCGCTTCCAAGATTTTCCTGCCGCGCCTCAATTCCTTTCGCAATTCTCGTTCCCTAACAAAAGCACTATACACCCGATCCATCTCCGCTGGCGCCTGGATGTGCCTTTTACGTTCCACCTCCAGTTCTTTTTGCAACCAGTCAATCTCCATCTGAGCTTGCAACTGCTTTTCTCCCTCTGCTTGCAAATTCCACATCATCCCCGTTTCGCACTCCACGTGCTTCTCATCACACTGATCTCTCTGCGCTGCTGCCAGCACATACCCATCACCTCTGCTCTGGAGGACTCGGATTCAGTCCGATCCTCTCCTCCTCTCAAAATTTCCTCCTCCTTTACTCGGGGAATCCTGCCGACTGCGCCAATTTAAATGTCTCGCCCCACACGCCAGGGATGGTCGGGAGGTTTTTGGTGATTTCCCGAAAAGGAGCTCTGGCTAGGTGGAGTCAGACAATGACTCGAGGAACAATCCAACACAGTTTTATCGACCTCCGCAACTGCAAAACCATCACGATAACCTCTCTGAGTCAAGCACCAAATCACACTGATCAGTTAGCACCAAACATCACTGAGCCATTAAGCAAGCACCAAATAACGCTCAATCATTATTTGAGGCAAAAAATAATAGACAGAAGACGGAGTATGAAAGAGTTAAAAAGTAAGAAAGAGGGGCAGANCACTCAGAACGTTAATGACTCGCTAATGTCCGTTCACAAAAGACGTTTTCTTCCCCAAGCTGTTGGTAGACGTGGTGGCGCCTCTTCTTTAGAAATGTTCTGAGTGCTCTGCCCAGGCACTCCTGGTGGAGCCTCTTCTTAGAGGCATCCACACGGATCAACAACATCACCCAGGAGAGGATGGGTAGGGGTCCAGGCCGTGGCAGCATCCAATCTTATGTGGCTACCTGATGCCAGGCAATCCACATCACTTATAAATGTAGAGATATTATGGGATAACACTGATACAGGCAAAGGTTAGTTGACTGTAACATTCGCATACTGTTTTCCCCATCTCCCATCGGCTTCTTGTTTTGGTTTTGTTTGTTTGATTGACTGACTGCAGAAGTTACAGATGTTACAGGAGAAACATGTGTCTACACTGTGTGGTCACCCACCTTTAAACTGATGCCTTCAACTATTAACAACAGCTCAGAAATGGGGCATTTTCCAGGAGCCCCATTTCAGAGCCAACATCCACACTGCTATGGCTTCATGGCCATCCCTGCACCAGCAACCTTGGGGACCTCTGGGAGCAGAAGGTTCATTTTCCTCCACCTGCTGTAAATCCCTTTTCTGAGCCGTCTCTGGAGGCTCACAGCTCCAATGACGGTCGTGATGAGCCGTGGCCAGGAGCTCCTCTCCCTGCTTCCATGGGTTTGCTGTTTCCTGTGGCAGACTTTTCCAGAAACCTCTGAATTTTAGGGAGACGTGCTGCAGCTCAGTTCATAACTCACAACTGGCTGGTGTTTTATTCACTGTGTGCTCTCGAGGAGCCTTTGTTTGCATTATTATCTGGAGCGGTGTGATATGACTGTCCTACTTTGCCTCTCATAAAAATAGCACAGAAATAAGGTTTGATCTCGTTCCAAGCAGAGAGGTAATTGTGAGCTGTTTGCTTCCACAATCTTCCTAGGCAGTTGATACAGCGATTTTAAAATTATTCTTTCAGACCTTTCTTTTTTTGATGGGGTTACCGAGATTGGGGGTAAATCTTGATACACCTGTCAGAATACTGTTTTCTTTCACTGACAGAACATTTTGTATTAGATGTTGCAGCATTAGTGTATTTTAATATGTATCCCTTTCTTTTGCCATTCTTTAAAGTAGTTTGGAGGATACAATTTTCAAATCTTTTATTATCCTTTTATAAAAGTGTCTCCAGAGCTGCTTCTTTCTTTCTTTTTTTTTTGAAATCAGGTTTCTTTCTGATGGGATCAGATCTGAAATCATTTGTTATGCTCCTTGCATTTTTCATTTCTGAACTCAGGCATTGCTTTTCTACACAATTTCTGGGGTTTCTTTGAGGCTTTTGTGCTTCTTTTCTCCCATTTTAATATCGATTCTAATGTTTGTCAGACAATTTTATTTCTGGCATCTTTGTTCTCTGCCTTATGTGATCTTTCCCGTTGGTGCTTTCCTACAAGTTCTCTAACTAAATTTCTTTAATTTCCACTTGATTCTCTTCCTGTTGACATGGAAGAAAAGCAGAAGAAACCTTATAGATTTTATGCTGGTTTGACAGTCTAATAAGAGATAGAAGCAAACAGTAAGCACTGAAAAAAAGAATGTTTTTGGACAACAAGAACACAGCTCCGCATAAATCTTACAGGTTTCTTGTAAAGGAAAAAAAATAACATATCTGACAAATATAAGTGACTTCCAAAGGAGAACAGCCCCAAGCTGTTGATCCAGACAAGCCAGTGTGGGAAAATAAATTAGTTTGGGAAAACAAATTAGTTCCTTCATAAAGTGGATCTCCTTCAGGAGAAGAAATGGAGCGACTTCCACCAGATTCTGGCTGCAGGTGGCAGGTGATGTACGGTGCGTTGAGGCTTGGCTGCAGAAATATAGCAAAGAGATCCATCTACAAGAATTCAGAAAGAATGTCTTGTCGTACACCAGGGTGAAAATGCCAGTGTGGTAATAGAGTCACTGAACAGTGATGTGAAAAATTAACTAGCAGTTTAGAAAAGCTTACCCAGCTACTGAGGAAGGCTGGAAGGAATGGTGCTCAGCTGCTGCTGTTTACATTTCTCATACTCTGCTTCTTTCTTCAGTTTCTTACAGCTCTCTCTGTTTTGGCTTTATCTTTTCCTGCTAGGGGTGAAGAGAGCAGCCGGGGATTCACGGAGAGGCTCTCATAAGCTGTTTCTGCTACACTATTTAATTCATGGGACCTGTATTTGTGGTTGAAGTCTACCCGAGAGTCAGGGCCATGCATGCGGTGCACACACACAGCTCAAAGCAAGGAGTGAGACTGATGCAAAAACCTCCCAGCCAGGGAAGGAGGGCAGCAAATTGGAGAAATGTCAGAAAAACCCAAGATATTGCTAATAAAACCAGTTAGAATTGCCAGTGCATGGCAGGGGGCTTTGTCAGATCCTAGCCAAGCCAAGGTGTGGAGTTGGGGACAGCATCACATCCCATCAGTGAGCTGCGAGAGGTGCAGAGTGAGCCGACAGTGAAGGTGCCAGCCTGGGAAATGCCCTGAAGGACATGAATTCTGGGCGTATTTCATAGGCTGGCTCTAGAGTAGCAAAGCATAAAAAAAAAAAGCTGCCCTCATTTCCAGCACTTACAGCCAGGAAAGTCATGCAACCTTTTTATTTTTTTCTAAAATCCTAAACTATCCCAGGGAACGTATTAGCAAAGCCATCCCTCACCACCACCTCCCCAGAGCCCCTCCGACTCGAGAGCTGTTCATTCTAAATGATTCTCACCTCTGTCAGTAGGAAGGGGAAAGTCCCATGGGCCCAACAGGAACAACCGAGTAGCAATATGTTTAATTAAAAGGAATATGTTTTCTCTAAGAAAACCAAGGTAGCCATGGAGAAATTGTTCCCCAAAGAGGCAGGACATCATGAGGTCTTTCCTCTGAGTTTCCAAGAATCACTGCCACCAGGTAGAGATAATGCTTGCTATTGGTCAGGTACAGCCTAGAGCCGTTTGCTTTCTCATTTACAAGCCTGTTTTAAGAATCTTGTAAGTCATCTGTTGGGGATGGAACAAAGGAGGAAATGATGGGAACATGTTTAAGGTCCCTTCCAACCCAAACCATTCTATGATTCTATGATTCTATGTTACACTTGGGAATTCTGCCAAAAGATGCCACTTGCAAAGGGTCTCTTTCCCTCTCAAACCAGGTACCTTGGCGAGTCTGGCCTGGCGCTCCCTGAAGTCATACCTAAAATCAAGAATAAATGTTGCACTCAAGTCCAAGGGAGTAGATGGTTCCACCAGCTCCACCCACGACCTTTCCATTCTCTTTAGATGTACCAGGGATACAAGGAGAAGGGTCCATCTGCCTGTATGTGCTGAAATAACTGCTACAGCTGCACAGTTCTTAATACATGTCATTTATTCTTCCTTCTGTACAGAGCTATACCAGCATAAAAGTGATCATATTGGCACAGGATCACCCAGCAGCACACTCCCAGCCTTGCCATGTTGAAGCCTCAGGTGGATCATTAAGGCTTGTTGGCCCTGTCTGTTCAAACTCCTGGAAATCACACCTCCACTGCCCTCCAGCTCCTGGCTGGTCCCCTGCAGGCACCAGCTCCCCAGTCCTCCCCAAGGTGTTCAGCCCACCCCAGCACAGACATCCCCAGCCCTGCCCAATGTCCCAGGTCAGGACGTCCTGCTCGGGGCTGCTCTGCCATGTGCAGTCACTGCTGGCAGTGCTGGAGCATCCTCCTCCTCCTCACAGGCCACCTGTGAGCTCCCCAGAGGATGGGAATTATCAAATTTTTCTGGTTTCATAGGTAGGGAGAAGTGGGATGTCTTCTGCTGAAAAAACCCCACAGTACCTGCTCGTGAAAGTTACCAGCTGCGCAGAGATCCAGCATCAGCAGCAGGAATCCTCGGGAGCACGACCTCACAGGAGAGCTTTGAAGGCTGCTCAGTTTAGAGGAGAGAAAGATCAACAACAGACGTGGGTGCAGCCTTCACATGAATATCAGATTCCTTCACAAGGGCAAGAGCAAATATCAATGGGCTCAGCTCGAGGCAGGCGAGGAAAAAGGCAGGTGGTAGAAGAAATCACTGACAGTGCGAGAGTGAAGGAGAGGAAGGTGTAGTGTCTACCTGCAAGACCCTGAAGCACAAGATAGAAGTTGTCTGTGAGATACAGCATTGTATAGATGATCATGTCCCGGAGCAGGAGGCTAGACACCTTCCAGTCTCAACAGTTCCAGGGAGGGAGGTGAAGAGGTGACTAGCCAGGGTGGAGTCTGGTTAGATTAAAAAAAAAAAAAAATTATCAAATGGTAAGATGATGTAACCTGTTTGCTTAGGAGAGAATTTGAGATTTGGGTTCTTCTTTTGCATATCTGTTGCCTCCTTCCACGAACGATAAGTAACAAAGTGTGGTTTATTGTTTGAAGCCTGGAGGTGTGGCACATGCCCCAGCCATGCTGAACATCTCTATTTCTCTTTTACCAGATGTTTCAGCTCCCAAACTAATTGGCAGTGAAACACACCCTAAGTCCTGCCAAGTGCTTACCCTCAGGTGAGCCTCTTCATCTTCCAGGAGCCCAAGAGTTCAGCTGAACTGATTTGAATGGTTTGGGTTCAGTTGAGAGGCTTCCGAGACCAACAGCCCAAAGCCAAAACCGTCCATGGTGGCCTTGTCCTGACTCTTTGCTGCATCATGCTCAGAGTAATAATTCACAGAAGCACAGCTGGCACGGGGCCCCAGCCACGCTCTGAGCTCTGGCAGCGCCCAGAAGAGCAAACACTGGCAGAAGATGTAAGTCCTGGAGGAGAAAAAAGCTGGCCCAGAACTTTCAAAGCAGGAGCTGCTCTGCAAGGCTGGAGCCATGGAGATACTCAGGTTGGGGAAAATATTGCAGGAGGGAGTGCAGCTGCTCAGAGGCACTTTTTGTGGGGGGTTTGGTTGTTTTTTCTACAAACCCTGCTTAGTATATGTTTGCAAGGCCCCTGCATTGGTAGAGTGGCTCGTGGCACAGTTCAAGTGCTTGTAGCCACCACTGGAGAGCTGAGCGGCTCTGCCCCGTGACCACTGTCCATCTCCCATCAGAGGGGAGGTGAGGGAAAGTGTCTGTATGGCAAATCTTGGCATTTCCTGCACCGCCAGGGATTGCCTGGGCTGGGTTATTCACAATAATAATAATGATGCTGTGCATTGGCTGTGAGCTAGCACAGTCACTCAACAGGCCACACATGGACGTGCATCACTTCATTGACAAGAGCACCCTCCTGGCAAGAGGCAGCTTGAAAATAGGGTGAAAACAGTGTAAATTTTTGCAGAAAACATCATTAATCTAAAACCACTTTGCAGTCAGGAAAACAAACAACTTAACCATAAATCCAACCAGGTGGTGTGACCGCCCATTGCTCCTCTGCCTGCGATTCAGATGGAACAACATGAGTTACCAGGAGCTCAGAGACCTACCGACAGCAGGACCCCCTCAGCTTCATGGCACCCCTGTGCTTGAACACCTCTGGAGCCCTGTTTAGGATTTCTGCGTTCAAGCCCCTGATGTGCAGCTCATCCCACAGGAACACTCCTAACCTACCACCGGCAAGGACACATCTCCCACCTGGAAAGCTCTCGATGGCTCCCTGGGTAAGCAGCCTCCAGAAATGATGGTGCAACGCAGGAAAACTGAGTTGTATGTCAAACTGTGTCTTGTAGCAGAGAGGAGAGCACGTGCTGGGCTATCCTGACACAGGTTTGCAACCCCACTCCATCATCACCAAATAGAAGACCCCATGGCCAACGTGTTTCTTGCCTCCCAGCTACAGGCTGGTCACTGCTACCAGGTTCATGAGGTTCTCTGTTCATTAAATTCTTTGTAAATAGGCAGGAGACCCAAATGCATGACACTACCCTTAACTTATTGCTGCTGATCTGAGAGTGCTGTGCTCTGTTGTTAGCTTTGTCTTTGTTGGTAAAAGGAAGAACATTCCAGGCTGTTTCAGACAAAAGTACCAGTGATGAGCAGCACACCCTGGGCAGGATGATGACCTGTGGCTGGTGTAAGTCAGCAGGACAGCAGGGAGGAGCTAATGATAGAGCACAGCACTCTCAAAGGGTTTGACAACCCCAGAAACAGGATTTGGGGGCAAACACCAGGTTCGTGAGAACATTTCACCCAGCTCTTGTTTTATAGCCAGCCAAGTATCAGGTTTTGTCAACACAGGGGCCACAAAGGTGATTCTGTGATTCCGTGAAATGTGCCTTACCCCGACACCAGGAGCTTGGGGCAAGAGCTCTGGGCTCTGCAGTCACTGCTGAGAGCACTCCTGCCATTAGTGCAATTAGTCCAAATTTTCAAGAAAAGGTCATCAGGCGACTCCCCCCCAAAGGGGAGTTGGGATATTCTGCAAATCTGGCCCTGGCCATGCATCGTGCTGTTTCTGAAAGTCCAGCGCTGGAACACGCAGGCCCTGGAGGTTTTGATATCCTCATCCTTGGCTCTTTGACGTGACATTGGAGATCTCAAGGACATAAGGGTTCAGATGCTGCTGATATTGGACACCAGCACCATCTGGTCCCTATCCTTATTCCCTGTAGATTAAAGACTATGAACCTTCCATGAAGTCAAAAGAAACAAAAACACAGTGATACATGTCATCTGGATTTCCTGCTGTTTGCTGGTAATTAAGTTTGTCACAATCTTGACAGAACTGGGAACAATGGAGGGAACTGGAAAGAAAAGACAGAGGGAGGGAAAATGTAATAAGAGTCTCTCCCGAGCTTTTTTCTTCTGACTCCGTTACCAAAGAAAATGATTAAAAGAACTAATGAGATTTCCATGGCATTTGCTCCCCAGTTCCACAACAGATAGAAATTAAACCTAACAATTCGTCAGGTTTTTTGTTTGGTTTTTTTTTTTAAGCTCAGGTAATGTCATTCCAATATTTACTGGGCTGCACGCCAGTTCCTGGGTTTTATATCAATTCAGATCTGGTCTCTCCCTCTTTGTCACTCCCTCTTTGTTGTTTCATCTTAGTTTTATATTTTACTTGGAGAGAGAAAATAAAAATCATCCCAGCTCAGCAGCAGTGTCTCAGGTGCCAGGCTGAAGGGCATCTCAACAGAAGGACCTGCCCATCTGCCTCTTCCTGCAGGAAAAAGTGATCATTAGAGCTCATTTTCATCTTTGTTCACTGCAAACCAGGCTGCAGGGTAGAACCAAAACCACACTGGGCTGGTGGCTGCTGTGGGAACTAACTTCACCGCTCAGCCTCCTGCAGCACATTGCCTGGGTGTTATCTGTGCTCCATCACTGCCACCACCCCCTCTGCCAAGTGTCCCACCCACACCATAGAGTCACAGAATCACTGACTGGTTTGGGTTGGAAGGGACCTTAAAGCCCACCCAGTGCCACCCCCTGCCATGGGCAGGGACACCTCCCACTAGCCCAGGTTGCTCAAAGCCTCATCCAGCCTGGCCTTGAACCCCTCCAGGGATGGGGCATCCACAGCTGCTCTGAGCAACCTGGGCCACTGCCTCACCCCCCGCACAGGGAAACATTTCTTCCTCACATCTCATCTCCATCTCCCCTCTTCCAGTTTAAATCCATTACCCCTCATCCTGTCACTTCATCTCCATGCCAAGGAGGATGAAGCCATCTGCTGATTGCCTTTGTCAGCAGCAGGGTTTCCTGCTCCTCTGGGACCACAGAATAACTTAGGTTGGAAAAGACCCTTGAGATCCGACACAGTGTGCAAGGACACAGGCAGAGCAGGAGGTGTTGGCAGAGCTTCTCTTGGGTGGTGACTGAGCTGCAGAAACCCAAACCAAGGGGCCATGGGTTCATCCATGCAGGATCCATGATGTGCTGGAGAGGCACTACTGATGGCAAAGGGATGGTCTGAACGATGGGACTGTCTTCAGTGAAGAGGCAGCTTCAGGACTGGAAAGGCTAATTTCCAGACAAAAGAACCATCTGCAAATTACTGCAAATAATTTTGAAAGGAAAACATGAATGTGGGGAAGTCACTGCAAACAAGCAGCTCAAGCAGTTCTGGATTTGGCCTCATCTGTGTTCAGCCCTGGAGCTGTTACTGGCCTCTGCATGTCCATGGAGCCCCTGACAAGCAGGACTTCTGCCTATTTTCCTTTAGTTTCCTGGGCTGAATGGTAGTTATTTGACCCGTAGGGAAAAATACAGTCCCTACCAAAACAATTGCAGTGTTAAGGGACAGCACGGGACAGCTGCTCCCACATGAATCTTGTGCTTTCCCACAAGAATTGTTAAATCCGCAAGAGGGTTCTCAGAGTGGACTTTGCAGAGGGCCCTGAGAACAGATTTATTTTGGAATATTTCCACTTGTCATTACAATTAATCACCAGAAACCAAGGAAAAGGAGTGCAGTTTATGAAAACATCAAGCAGGGAATGTGACTATAGGAATGTGACAAATGGGACAGCAAGACAGAGGGATGCTTTGGAATAATCCATTTTCTTGCCAGCTCCAGTAAAAAGAAAAGAGAAAGACTGAGCAGCATCCTTCCCCGTGACAACCTCCAGAGCACAATCCCGGCCCTCATCTGAAACCATGCAATAGCTCCTCAGAACATTTTCAAAAGACAAGGCACCATATTTTTCAAGCACTGTCTCAAGCTCGATACTCAGGAGAGTCCCTCTGCCGTGAAAAATAAATGCCCCTCTATAAAAGAACTAAACGCACATTTTTCAAAACCAGTCTCAACTCTGGACATGAACTTCAGAATACACAGAATAATGTTGTCTAAAGTTTTGCTCTGAGGACACTGGCAAGGTGGACTCAATTTCTCCTCCTCTCTCCTCGAGAGGGCTTCCACTCTCCTTGACCACCTGCCATGAAGGAACAGGCTCCTCTGCATGCATCTCTCTGCAGTGTTGGCACCATTCATGTGTAAGAGAAGCGGAGAGCGGTCTGTTTTCTGTAGCTGAGACATGGACTTCAAAGTGAGACACAGCGAGACTGTAATAGCTGCACCCATGAAGCTTTTATAGATGACAGCCTGGCACAGGAGGAGAATGCCCAGCCCCAGCATCGAGCTGCAAAATCCATCAGAAGCAAGCCTGGGTTTTACCCATCTAATGAAGTGCCCTCGCCTCCAAGTTACCTGGGAGGATGATGATGCAGAGGACAAGGAGGAAGAGGAGAGCCCCTTCTTGGCAGCCTTGTGATTTTCACCTCTGGCTCCATTCAGCATCAGGCACTTGCAGAGGAACAGATGGTTGAGTCAAATGGGAATTTGCTCAGAGTTTCACTGCAGTGGGAAGAAACGTACCTGTGTCAATCCAAACCCATTTATTTTTTTGCATCTCGGCAGCTGAGCTGTAAAGACAAAACAAACCGAGTCCCAGACTGCAGCCTTGCCTTCGTCTTTGTTGCGAGATCAGCTCCTAAGACCCCTGAATATAGGCACTGCGGAAGGCTGTGAGGGTTCTGGGGTTTGCCATGGAGTTCCCAACCCCGGGCAGTCCAGGGAAGGATGCCCCAGAGCCTCCATGGGAGGCAGGAGGAGATCAGACAGCTTTCCTTTGAAGACCTTCCCACTGCAGGCCTTCCAGGAAGCAGATGGTTGGTTTCTCCTACTCTGCTTACCAAGAGCTTTGGTCTCCCTTCACGTGCTCCACCCGCTGAGTGCATGCATGGCCAGACCCAAAATGCCACAAACTGGTTTATGGATGTTAATTCAAGAGTTATTTATTGAAAGGAAGAGATTTTTCATTTTTAGGGTGGCGAGGCAGTGGCCCAGGTTGCCCAGAGAAGCTGTGGATGCCCCATCCCTGGAGGGGTTCAAGGCCAGGCTGGATGAGGCTTTGGGCAACCTGGGCTAGTGGGAGGTGTCCCTGCCCATGGCAGGGGGTGGCACTGGATGGGCTTTAAGGTCCTTTCCAACCCAAACCAGTCTGTGATTCTGTCTATGTTTCTATGAATTATGAAAGCACACAAGGATACTTTGTGGGGATGGTTTGGCTGGAAGGGTAAGAGCCAGCTGTGGAAGGGGCTTTGTTCTCACAAGCCTTTCTTCATGTCCTGCTGGTGACCAGTCTGGACAAGTCTTCTCCACACCGTTTCCCATTTCAAGTCACAACCAGCCAGAGCTCCTGTGTGGGGAAGGAAAATCATCACAGCCATAAATTGGAGCTTTTATTCACTTCCAGCCCACCACTAGCTACTCTTTGACCAGAAACTTCACAGGCTTCTTGACCAGTAGTAACCACAAGAAAGCCAATGGCCGGCTTTCACCATGAGTTTTGTTAGTAATTCATAACCAGAAAAACATAATGCTGGGGATTCCTGAGCTGAATGACGCCTCATGAATAGCTCATTGTCTCTATCCAGGACAGATTGCTTTCTGAATATACTCCTAACTGTGAGGTTCCCATGGGACACGCATCTCTGTGGCTGTTATTTATAGTGGACACACCAAAATCCTCTTCAATATTCCCCCACAAGGAAATCCTCAGCTGGAATCTGCAGCGGGAGGGAGCTCTTTGCTCCAGAAGCTGGAATTCAATTTGTGCTTAATAATTAAAACCCCAAATAACAGCTTTCATGCGGGAGCTGAACCATTAAATTACAGAGGCGGATCTAAGCCTTTTTACACGGGGTGGAGTTTACTCATGTGGAAATTTCCTGGTGCATCCTCCAGTGGACTCGTTAATTATGTAAAAACAGGTGAGGAGGCATCAGTTTTATGGCACTGATTTAAAATGTTTCTGTTCCCTTACAGACTACAGAAGAATTTGCGGGTTGTTTTTCTTTTTAAGCCACTCGGCAGAAACAAATTCCTCATCAGCGCTGATGCTGATGACTTTCCTCAGAGATGCTATTGGAACTGGAGTGACTTTACAGCAGCGTTGGGCGAGGTCTGTGGGGCTGGTAGAAGGAGTCAGCGGTGCCCCAGGACCCCTCTGAAAGGTCTCAGCCACCGGGCATGCATTAGCCAAGCAAATGCAATGGGACCATCACGCCAACCGCACTCCCCTATAGTCCCCTCCACTGCAGGAAATCAAAGCAGAGGGTCTTGAGTGCTGGATTTTCTCTTCTTCATTGCTCTAGCTGAAACGTCAGTGATGGTACAGCACAGCCAAACACCCATCTCTTACTCTGGTTTAGGAACCTCAGCAGCTTTTGACAAAACAACTTTCCCATTGCTAGGGCAGGCCAGCAGAAGGGCTGCGTACCAGCGGCTCTTCCCGGATCCCCATCACAGAGCTCCTTGTTACATTTAAATTATTTAAAACACACGAGCAAAACCTTTCTAGCTGTTCACACACCCCAATCTAAGTATCTTTACTGTTGAAAAAGCATAGTAGGACTAATGAAATCATAATGTACACACTAATTAATGTACATATTTTCTCAGTAAATTTTGCACAGCTATAAATGGTCAAATAAATAATGAATGCCACGGAATAATTTATGTGAGCGCTGTTTCTTACTTTACATGTTCTAATTACTGGTATGAACACATCCCAATGAATTATTGAAAGTCACAGAATAAATAATATTAAAATTAATTTGTCACCCATAAGTACACGAGAAGTCAAGTTCAAACAGCTATTTAATTTTACCAACATGTTGCATTGTAATACTTGCCCAATAATTGGCAGCAGAAAAGGAAACGTTCCTCCTGGCCAGCTTGATTAGGAGCTCCATTTCTTCTGGGTTTTGTTTGTGGCTTCCAGTGCTGAAAGTCAGCCGCTAGAACTACAGAGATGCTTTTTCATTATCGGACCTTCAGAGGGAACTACGCGAGACCAGACTCCTTTATGAAGCACCGTGCGTAGAACCAACACCTGTCTTAAAGCATAACAAGCAGCACTTCACACTCGCATGGCACACTGCAGCGGAGAATTTCAGACACTTGTAGATTAATTAGTTCAGCTTCACAATTTCCCTGTGGAGCTACATATTATCATCCCACTTCCACGCAGTCCGTGAAAGGATGGGGATGTTCTGGGCCTCCAAATGCAACAGTCACACAACCTGAACGGGGTCTGCAGCTGTGAGCACAGGTTAGGAGCCACTGGCCAGTAATTAATGCTGCTGGTTGTTAGCGTGCTCGGTTGCTGCTTTCTCATGCGTGTGCAGAGCAATTGTGTGCATCTTGTTAAAAACCACAGTCTGGTCTGCAGGGTGGATTTCTGAAAGATGCTGCTGTGGTCTTCTGAAAAACTCCCCGGGATGATTTTGCCCAGCAAGCTATTTGCAAACATTTAGCAGAAATGTGTGCCCAAAGGCCTCCGTGGTGAGATGCTGAGTGTGTTTCCTGAATGGATGGATACAGCCACTCCCCTCATCCCAGCAGGCACTCTCCAGCCAAAACTGTGCCGCTTACCGATTAGTTATCCCCTTACTCAGTGTGCTGTGACGTGCGGCTCATCACTCAAACCCGCTCCCTTTCCCTCTCTCAGCACACCCATAGTTAACATGATTGATGAACTGCGGCACCCTGAATGCTAGATTAATCAGCAAGAAGATTCATCCTAGGTCAGGTGTTCGTGGTGACATTGCCTTCACCACGGCTCAGCCAGGAGACGTCCCACAACCAGGAGCATCAGCGTCACAGCCCGCAACCCTCCCTGCTCCAAGCAAAGCAGGCACCACGAGCAAGAGCACAGCTCTCGAGAGCGCTGTTTTTCCTTACAGTGATTACATCATTTATTAAATTAATAGCGCATGTGCAGAGTGGTTTGATGGTTCAGACCACAGGCTTATAAAAGCCAAGTTCACGTCGTTGCTCTGCACTTGTGTGAGCAACCCCAGCACCAGGAGCACAGGGAGGGCAGGGACTGCTCGCCCAGAAAGAGCTGGGGCACCTGGACCAGCCTCCAATGAGGGGGAACCCAATTCCTCCTCCTGCCTGCTAACAGGGTGATCCCGCCCAGGCCCACGGGGGGTGACCCAGAAGGCAAATACCCGGTGAATGAAACAGACTGGAAGTGACATTCTCAAATGTTGTCACTTCAAATTACCGTCTGTGCCTGCAAAAGGAGAATAACTATTTAAGTTATGTTGGAGATTTGTTTTCAAGTTTTTCCAAGGTACATGAAGCACTTTCATTTGAGAGATGTCATAGCTCATGCTTTTGATTCTTTTTATGACTTTCCTTTATATTTCTTCATTTTTTTTCCTTTCTCCTGTCACATCCCAAACATTCATCAATTTTCCCCACAAAAGCAGTATCCACTTGTGGAGTTTTTTTTAAAGATATTTTTCTATGGAAATTCTCAGTGAACAATTCTATGAGCAGCTCTAGAAATGGAAAATACTAAACACTTGATAGAAGAGTAACAATGAGTGGACAACTCCATCCAACAGACACACAATCTATCCTTAAGGTGGTTTAGTTCACAACCAAAGCTGCAAAAATAAGTTGCAATTTGCAAATACACTGAAGGTAAGATGGAGTCACCATCCCACCCCATTAGGAACAAATGCAAGAATGACTACAATGAGAAAAATCTTTCCTGTAGCCAGCCATGCCAAAAAGCAACGTTATTAAGCCTGACTTCTGAGAGAGGCCAGGTCCCACGGTAAAAACCAGCCTCCACAAGTTATTTGTGAAATACATGTATAGTCAGAGCCTGAGCCAGGGTTGTTGGCCCAGGTCACAGCCAAACACAACATCTCTGTCTAGTTCCACATGGGGCACAACCCATGGAGCTGCTCAAGTTCAGCTCATAGGCAAGATCCCAGCTCAACGCCCTCCCAGGATCACTGAGCAGAACAGCCCCAGATACCGCAATTCAGGTACAAATGCTCAGGATGGCAAGGATGGTGTGATCCCTGCAAAGCCCACATCTCAGTCACTAACATTCATCATTTTATCATGGGACAGGTTCTCCAGTGCTGATGTCCCATTTGCCATGGGTATGCAGAACTGGACAAAACACGTCCCTCCTGGCTGCACACTCTTGCTTGCCCAGGTGTAAAGGAGAGCAGAGGGGAAGAAGGATGGAGATCCAGCCCTTGGAGAAGGGGGAGGCAAGAGACCATCCCCCTTCAGCACCTGGAAGCAAAATTCTGTTGCTTCCAGCAACACCAAGGGCTGTCTCTGCTAACAAGGTGGAGGTGAACTTGGGGAGAGGCACTTTGTTCAGATCCAAACCAAAAATAGAGTCAAACAAGAAAGGCACGGTGCTTGCCAGGCTTTCCTCCTGCACCCTGGCTGGTCGAGTGACTTACTATTTGCTGAATATTTAACTAGTTCATCTAATATGAACTTTGCTTTATAAATGATAAATCAAGCAGCTTTTTTTTAAAGCTGTACCTTGCCATAGTCTCTCCTCCTACACTTTCATGGGCAGGAATAATTATTTAGTGCACACGGCATGTATAATGAATTTTCAGGCATACTTGTTTGATCTATAGCCTTGGAAATAAAAATCCCATTAGTCTAACAAGCTCACCAATTATTTCCTGAGATCATTGAGCCCATTCCAGTGAAGAAAGTTGCATAAAATTGAAAGTGAATGGAGAACAGTGCAATAGGTTGTTTTACAAAGTAAAACATTTTAGAATAGTGTTTCACATCATGTTGGGGAGGGTAGGGGGAAGCCGAAAGAGCAGAGAACTTGGCTCTGCTTTAGCTGTGTGGACACAGCTCGCTCACTGCTGCAGAGTGGAAGCTGAGTTAAAATTAGGGAAGGAACACACTTGTCCAAATTTAGATATTAACCACTCGGATGTCTACATCTAAGTTAGTCACTCAGACTCCTTGTGAAGGTTTCGTGTTGAAAAAAATACGTTTTTCCAGGACATGTATTCTCACCTGTTGCAGATTTCTAAATCCAGAGAGGTGAATGGCACCACAGAAGTTTTTTCTCTCTTTCAGTTCCAAGGGAAACCTGTATAACTCGCTCAGACACAGCTGTTTGCACTGCAAAGTTGGATGATGCAAATCTCCCCTCTGTGTCCAGTCTCACCTAGTCACCACAAGCTCCTAAGGGCTGTGCAGACAACAGACCCTGAGAGCCACCCAGCCTATCTATCTTCAGATACCAACCTTCAAATCAGATCAGCTTCTCTCTAGGGTGACCATCTCTCTCCACTGCCTCAACCAAAAGTAAAAAAAAAAAATAAAAAAATTGCTCTAATAAGATGCCTCAACTTCGGATGGCCAGCAGTGGTGAGCTGGATCCACTCACACACCAGTGGGATTGGTTAGCTGGGAGCAACAATGGGCCAAGTCCAACGGAAAGATTTCCAGTTGAGTCTGCAGCTTGGAACAAGCTGGTACTGGGCATGGACAGGATACGACCTCAGTTGATGGCCTGTGTCAAAGATGTTAGCATCAGTAAAACTCTCAACAAGAAGTACTTTGCTGCTAGCATTGCTGGGTTTAAATAAGGATTACACCCAAATCTTGCTCCTACATACGCTTCATAGCTCATGATCAATACATTGAGGAAGGTATTAGAAGAGAGACTCAACACTGAAGCTTCTCCAATGCCAGAGGTGGCTCCAGGGCTTCCATCAGACCTTTCCCTGCCACTCACGGTGGTTGAAAGGAGGAGGGAGCACCAGCTCTGTCTGCAAATAAAGGAAGTCAAAGCACAACAGAATTCTTGTTTGCTCTTCGAGGCTGTTGGGAGATGCTCTTTATGTGATCAGAGAGGGGCAGAGGAGCCTGCAGCAGCAGCAAAGGAAGGGAGTGATTAGAGAAAATGCCTTAACATAAACACACACAACACTGGCATTGCTGGCTTTTGAGCACTCCACCATGCCCCCAAAAATGTGGTCTTCTACTGCTGAAACATCCATGAAAAATACAACTTGAACAGACCCTGGCATTAGCAGTATTTTGTCCGATGGGATGGGGTAAGCAGCAAAAGCGGACCTTTATAGGAGGAGGATGTGAACTGATCCCACAGGACAACCGTAGCTCTGATGAGTTATGGTCTCGTACACGGAGTGAAGAGATGCATTTTGAGTTGCTTCCACAGCTCCTTCCTGGCACCACAACCAGCCCACTGCTTACCTCGCAGATGCCAGTCCAGCTTGGAGGAGGAGCAGGGCTGGAGGTGCAGGTCCCTGCCCCAGCTCGCCAGCCTGGTTCCTTCTGCCTTTACCCCCAGCACATCCCCTACCCTGTGCTTTGCTGCCGTCACGTATTCATCCCCATTTGTGCTTCTCACCCTGTGCCTCCAAGCAGGTCACAGCTGGTTTTCTGTTCCTGTTTGCAGCCTTGTCCTCTTTGTGAGCCTGAGAGAAACCATCTGCCTTCTTGCAGTCCTGACACACAGCTCCCAGCAGNAACAAAAAAACCCAAAAATTTTAAAAAAAAAGCGAAAAGCCCCCATTTTTCCCCCTCCATCCTTGGAACAAGATCCACAATTGAAAGTGGAACATGGGAGTATTAAAAACAACTGTGAACAAGAGAAAGGCTATGAACGGGATAACTGAGCCATGAAAATATTCTTAACTTCTCACATTCAGTACTGTCTAGAGGACTCTAGAAGTACTTTGCTCACTGAATCCATTAATACACATCTAACAGTGCCTAAGCCTTGGAGACCCATCCAAACAGGGCCATGAGCCTCTTGTGGTTAACATCTAAGGTTTGTCAAGTACTCAGACACACAGCAGGTGATTAATTAAGGGTTTGAACAGATGGGCATCTGCAGATCACATCTGGTCAGGCTCAGAAATGAGTGCCCTCCACTCTTCCCAGGAGCTGCTAATTACCACCCATCAGCAGGAGATCACAGCTCCAGCTCCGAGATGTGCTGCACGGTGCACGAAGGCTCCCAGTGCAGTTTAACCCAGGCGAGCAGGGTTTGCTCCACAGCCAGCGCAGGGCTGGAGCCCAGCTGCTCACCCGAGGAGATGCTCTCCAGCTGCAGGCAAGATGCTGCAGCAGGAGGAGGCACCAACCTCAGTCTGCCCAAACCCACCTGCCTGTCATTCCCAAGACCAACCAGACACATGTCAAGTGCCTTATCTAGGGAAGAAGTCCTACTTCTAGTCTAAAAATCTTCTAATCCATTCCAGAGACCAAGCGAGCAGCCCTCAAAGTGCTTGGGACAGGGTAGCTGCATCAGCCCCTGCAGGGAGGCCACTGCCTTGGGCTTTGCAACGCTTCATGAGAAGCACCTCCATGGGCTGCCCACCCACTGCTCTGGCTCAGCAGCAGAAAGGTCCTGGTCCCAACCCCTCATGGCAGCACCGCCCCAGCCACCCAAAAGCTCTCTGACCAGGAGGGTTGGGNGACATGCAAAGGCAACTCACAAAGCGCGACCCAGCAGTTGTAGCTGAGGGTCTGGGTGTCCTCCTTCAGCAGTTTGCCATGTCACCTTTACAAAACAACATCATTGGTCCAGCCACCAGTTGCCCTCTCAGCTGTGGAGAGTATATGAATAATTCCCTTTATTCCGACAGTGGGCAGGTGACACGTCTACAAAGCACACAGATTAAAGGACTCTGGAAGCAACAAGCATCTACTTCTCCCCACTGCTGCTTTTCCATAGACACCATCTTGTTGAACACCAGCCCCAGCATGAGCATGGGCACATCTCAGGGGCTTTTCTGCATCTCTCACAGCTCTCTGGTAGAGAGGGGTCTGCAAATCTCCATCAGTAGGGACACACCCACCAGTCTTCATCTTCCTGAGCCACCCACCTCCCAGCCCGCGTTTTTGGTACTTATTTCCAGCATTTACAGGAGACACAGCAGCTAATAATAGAGCAATGTAACTGTCTGCTGGTTAATTTGAAGTGACTAATAGGATCTTCATCAAAATATATCCCAGCAAATTCCAGTAACAGACTGAGACTGCAGGGAGCCTTGAGCAGGATGAGCAGAGGATGAATTTCTGAGCCCAAAACTTTTCAATATCACCTCTGTGTCCCAAGAGGCCAAGTAACCCAATGAACATGCTCAGTGCAGGGAACATACTGAAGATGCAATTCCCAATGTTGGCCACAGAGAAATCCTCAGGCTAAAATTTGGGACAGCTCTAAACCATACTGTGCAAGTCAGATGAGTGCTGCCCTCTCCCAGATTCATGGGAGGCTGCAGTTGTCCATGTTTTCTGATAAACTAACAGCTCTTAGCAAAGAGCAGCAACCCTGAGAACCCAATATTCCCCAAAAAAACATCTCTACAGGACAAGTTTGGTTTATTACACAGATGACAGCTGATGTCAGATGTTCACATGCACAGGCATGGTCCCAACCATCATAAGCTTATCTTCTCCCAAGACACTGGTACCCTGAAGGAAAAGACTCCTTGGTTACAGGTCTGGGACATGTCTCATCATCTTTTCTTTGTCCCATTGATTTAATAGGATTCAGGCTTGCAGCTGGAGCTCCCCCAGCTCAACAGCTACATGTCACCAGATCCAATCGAGATGTGATGAAGCCCAGTGCTCCAGGAGTGCAAAGCCACGAGGCAACGTAACCTTTGCAGCTCAGCAGATGCTGACAGCTCTGCTCCCCTACACGTGTTTGCATCCTCTGCCCAATACAAATGCTCCAGGGGAGCTGATCACAGCAGATTAAGCCGACACACATACATGCTCACTGATGTCTGCCCGAGTCTGTCAGAGCAGACTCCCCAGTGACGGTGCACAGAGAAGGACGGCTGTACCACAGTCCTGCCCAGCAGCTCCCCTGCAGAGATGCTCCCAAGAAGGCTGCAGTCATCCTCCCCTTGCCTTGGGTACCTCAAACCTGACCCAGCACTGGTGTCACCTGTGTTCTCCATCCCTCCCAACACACCTCTCCTCTCTGTAGGCCTCAGGGATGATCAGGGATGTGTCTGAACTCCAGCAAATCATGGGTGCTAAGTCAAGGTGGTCTGAGCAGACCCCCAAGTCCAGCCACTCACACCCAGGTCTGCCTTGACTCCACTGATGGGATTGGATGGTCCCTCCTTGTTCCCTTCCAGCCTGATGCCCCTCGCTCACCAATCCTACACAGAACATCAAGTTGCTGGTGTTGAACATCTTTCCTTGCTATTACTAGAAGAAGGAAAGGCTTTAAAAAACCCCATATAAACACACACAAACTAAAAACAACACCCACTGCACTTTCCTCATCCACATCAGAAAAGCCAACCTGAGGAGGTCTGTGCAAGAAGCGAGCTCCATGGCTGAGGCTCAGGACACTCTTGTCCCCCATGATTGGTCAAAAACCTGTTGAGCTCTTAAAAGGAGACTGAAACAAGCTTAATTTTGTGCACAATTCTCTCGCAGCTGCTAAAGTACCAGCTTTCAGCTCTTGGGCTGCTCCTGCATACCCAGGAGAGCTGCAGGTACCCAGGGTGCCAGGCCAGAGACAAACAGAAAACAAGTGGAAGATGCCTCCCCTCCAGCACCTCTCTGCAGAGCAACCCCCCCCTTCCCTTCCTGCACCCACCCATCCCACGCCCATGGGCAAGACAAACGATTCCTGCTAAATTTTTTTTCTGAGTTCAAAAGGGCTCAAAGATTGATGTGTTCCCTGGACCAGACAGCTGGCAGGAGGGGGGAAAAAATTGTTAAAAAAAAAAAAAAAAATCAATCACTCTCCAAATTATACTTCAATATGTCCTTCAGGTATGAAGGTCCCGGGCTTGCTGCCATACCCGCTTTCTTTGGGGCTCATGGGGATTGCGGCAGCTGGGTGTGCATTTGAGAGGACCCTGCCCACTACAGCCATGCGGGGCATCGCCGTGGGGTACCCCAGCAGGGACAGGAGCTGGGGGGTCCTGCACCTCACGGAGCAGGACTCTGCATCCCCTCCAACAGGGTTTGCACTGCTGGGGAGCAAAGCCAGCACCAGGCTGAGGTGGGCTGGGAAATGCTAAACAGATTACTGTCCACGCCGCCTGCCTCCTCCCTGCCTGCAGAGGATGCATTTCCTTCCCTCCGCTCAGTTATGGGTTTTTGCCTTCTGTTGTCATTCCTTCTCTCCAGCTGAATCTTGACGCTTACGTCTGTATTTGATCACTCAGCTGAGAGTGTCACGTTAGATGCCATGAATGAAAAATCAAAGCTTTCCTTGTGTGCCAGGGCTGCCTGCAGCCACCTCACGTAGATCAGGCTGTTATTACAAGCGGGTGCCTGGCACAGCACACTCCAGCTTGGGTTACAAAACAAGCTCCATTTCTACCTCCACTTTTAAAAATGTGTGTATACTCCCAGATATTCACTATTTAAAGGTTTAACCTTCTATTTTTTCTGTCTGTCTGAACTTTCTGAGAGGGAAAACAGTTTGAAGAAGGTTTTCTAATTTTTTGAGTCATGGGAGAGCAGTTGAAAAATGCTTTTCCCAGGGGTTTAACAAGAAAATAACATTTTTCAGAACTGCTATAAAGCAAAAAAAGCATAAGTTTGAAACTTGAAACTGGTTCAGTCACCAGGCTGTGGAACATCATGCTTATAAATCAGACGGACAAATACTCTGAGCAGGAGCAGCAGATATCTGCTACGTGTGTCCCTTCAGTCAGCTTTGTGCGATGGTTTTCTTCACTTCTTTCTGTAGAAGAGCCAAAGGAAGTCCTCTCCCCTTCCCTCCAGTGGCATCAGCTCTTCAATCAGAAAGTTGAAGGAAACCCAGAACCATCTGCCTCTAGCACTCACCAGCCTGTTTCGAAAGGTGATAGAACTGAAAGGGAGGATGCTGAAGCTCTGCCTCTATAGAGTTTGCCACACTTGACCTCTGCAGACCTGACACCCTGGGCTTGCTGGCCCATTGCTCATGGTGTCCCACCAACACCGTGCCGAAGAGTGTGCTGGTACAGCTCTGCCAGGGACAGAAGCATCCTGAGGAAGCTGCAAAGTGGGAACCTAGGAAAGGCAGGACTACAGCCCAAGCCCCGTGTTATGTAAAAGCTGCTATAAATACCAGTAACCCCCTCCTCTCTGTTCCTGGACTCCAGTGCACCAGAGGCCTTGGAGGAGTTGCACTCTCCAAAAGCCCACGTGTCTGTTTTCTGTAGCCATGGCCTGGCCAAAGGACACAACTCATCAGCCATCCACGGCAGCATCCCTAACCCATGGTTTCTGCCAAGAAGTAGCCCAAGGCAACCCCGACACATCAGAGGAAGTGAAGAGGCTGGGATCAGGTAACAGAGGAGGAGAAGGTGGCTCTACCCACATCACTTGGGGACTCATCACCCACGGAGCTGCTCTGAGGGTGCTTGGACTATACAGGGTGAGGTTTGAGTTGGTACAGCCTCCATCAGCCAGAACTTTGTCGTTGGATTCAATAAAGCAGATTTAGCCCTTAACCTGTCTCTCATATGTCTGTTTCTCGTAGGCAGATGAATAATGAACAAATATAAATCACAAAGAACTTATCTGATGACAGCAAGAAGAGAAAAAGATGAATAATTCGTTTGATGGATATTATTCATCCATCCATAGAGCCAGCCAAGTAATGAAAACATTTATTCACAAATCACTCTGTTGACAGTTGAAAACTTTGTTCAATAAGTTGTTCATAAATATGATTTGACTCCCTAAAAACACAAAATATATAGCTGACCTTGGAGAGGGGGGAGAAGTGTTAGTGCTGTGCCTGTCTTAGACCTACCACATGCCTGCCATCTCCAGGGTAGCTCTGGACTATGGAAAATAGGACTTTTACCCACAAACAACCCCAGAACTGGACAATCACGTACCGTATGGCCATGCTTGGAGGCCCAGCCTGAGCCTGTAGTCCCCAAGTGACCTTGCTGGGACCATGACCAGGCACTTTGGCAGCACAGCTGAGGGCCTCCAGACCTGCACTCCAGCACAGAGACCTCCCAAGGACCACAGTTACTCTCCTGTCTGTGGAGACCATTGCCTCCTGATGCTTCAGAGGGGCTTCCAGCTCATTCTAGTAAAAAAAATAAAAATGTGTGTATATATATACACACACACACATATCAAAAAAAAGTGGCACGCCACGTTCCGATGAAGGCAAGCAGACTCTCTTCCCACCAGCCCTGCTCTGTTCCAGTGAGTGCAGGAGCACCCATTCCTCCATAAATAAACCCCTAGAAAGGCCTAAAACTAACTTTTTTTTTTTTTCACTGTCAGAGGACATGCAGCTGCCTCTCCAAGTCTCGTGCAGAGTTTATTCCACTATCAGAACTACTGCCTCCATCCACCCTGTCTTGTGACTTTGATTGATTAAATACGGACCCAAATGGGTCCATATTCCCTCTAAGTAATATGAACAATATTCAAGCAAGGTTATAGCTGCCACAGATGAAAATATGATATTTATGTCCCCCTGAATTCCCATCACTATTTTACAAGCTCAGCTCCCCTAAAGAGGGTCACAAATCTACAGGAAGCCCCCAAGTGCAGGGTTGTGCATTTGGATCTTCCAAGATATTTAAAATTACATGAAGACGGACTGCTCCCTACTGACCGTCCATATACAGAAGCACAGAAACACACGTTATTCCAACATGACTCCAGAATAAATTGCCATCTGCTTTCAAGCAGCAGAAGAGAAAGCATTTCTATGGCCAGACCTCCGGAGCTGGTGAACCACAAAACTTGTCACGGTTCAATTAATCTCACAAAAAGCATCAAAATCATGACTGCTTCTCTGAAATAGATGCAAACTATCCATTTCCCTTTGGTGAATGGAGCTGGGCTGGTAATCATGTCAAAACAGGTTGCTTATGAGGTTTTTGTGCTTCTGGGGAACTACAATGAGAACAGCTCTGGGCATATGGCATTTGCTCTCTCTTCCCAGCTGAGATCGTTATTGCAGAGGACACGGAAATGAGAATCAAAATAAAGCTCATGGAAGCTGAACAGATGGCTCCCATTTCTTTGCAACAAAGACCCTGAAGCAGACCTCTGTCTGGGGGGAGAAAGTTGGAAGGGAGTAGAGCAGCCTGGGATGACTTAGGACTCAGGGCTGGATTCAAGCTCGCAGACCTTCACACCACTTCCCTTCAAAACCTCAATAGTCACTAAAAGTGGGAGCATCCACAGGTGAGAAACTGCTCTTCACCCTTCTCTCCACCTGCAGCAGGGCAGGATCCGAGCAGCAGGACCTCAGCCAAACTCCCAACCCAGCCAGGCAACCACCTCTTGGCCCAAACTAAAAAACCCTGGTGGCTTCTACTCACCAGCACCCAAAGGGACATCACGCAGTGGGATCATCCCCAACCCTGCTCAGGGCTAGGCACCAGACAGCAGTCAACCTCCACCCCAAGAAGCAGCTCCCTCCTCCACCACCCTTGGCCAGGACATCTCCCCTGCTAAAGGTTTCACTGGTTGACTTCCCATGAAGGTGTTCAGTGGCCCACAGCAATAGCCAAAGAGTATCAACATTTCATGCAAAAAAACCAAACAGTTGGAAATTTGTGACCTTGAGCCTTACCTGGAAGCAGAGCCTGGGATGAGACACAAGGGGAAGCCACACAAGCACAGCCCCGCAGTGAAGTTCAGTCCATCAACACACAGGCTCTGCCACACAAACACAAAGATCCAGCCAGAGCTTACCAGCAGAGTCATTTTCCCCCTTGAAGAAGCAGCAGTCTCTCTCTTTTCTAGAGTCTTTTCAGGGGCTCTAGCCCAATTTATAAATAACTTTTTAATAAAAACCTCTCTGTGAACATGCCTGCCTGGAAAGCAGAATCTCCCTGAGCACCCAAGAACTTCAGAAACATTTAAAAACTGCACCATGACCACTCACCTGACACATTTTTCTTTCCTTTCCCATTAATTAATAGGCCCAGTACTTTTTATTGGCTACCATTAAACCTTCACAGGTGTCTACCAAGCCAGAGATTTAAGGAGAATTTGAACTACCTGAACTCACTAGCAAGTTTTATTTACAGAACCAGTGAAATCTCTACCCTCAAGTAAATTCCTCCAGATTCATTTTTTACTGTTTTTTTCCCCACTACTTCTAGATATTCCATATTTTNCAGCAGGTGAGCTGAGAGCAAGTTCATAGAATCATAGAATCATAGGATCATAGAATGGCTTGGGTTGGAAGGGACCTTAAAGATCTACCAGCACTTCCCTGTTCCAAGACCAAGGAGGACAGCATGCCCTGACGTGGGGCTGGCCAAAGAGATGGGTGGTGGAAGAAAGGAGGGACAGGGGTAGCATTTTAGAAAGCATTTCTGGCCGAGAAAATGGTCCTCGACTCATCCAGCGATGTTTCACCTAGACAGTGGGATGGGATAAGAGCAGTTAATGCAGCAGGCTGCAGCGAGAGCTCTTGCAGCGATGGTGCCANCAGGGACAGGGGGTGGCATTTTAGAAAGCATTTCTGGCTGAGAAAATGGTCCTTGACTCGTCCAGCAATGTTTCACCTAGACGGTGGGATGGGATAAGAGCAGTTAATGCAGCAGGCTGCAGTGAGAGCTCTTGCAGCGACGGAGTCAGCCCAGCCTCACCCGCCGTGAGTGCAAGGAGCTGACACTGACCTTGCTGAGCACAGCTGGCCAAGTGGGAACAGTCGTCCCTTCCCAGAAAAGGACGTTCAGAGACCCAATAAATCCAGATGAGTCAAACATCTTCACATCCTCCACTGCTTCTTGCTAAAGCAGAAAAAAAAGTTGTTGCCTTACTGTACCTGCAAAATTACTTCCACATTTTTGAGATTTTTCTTTGCAAAGAGCAAAACCAGCAAGCAGGTGTTAAATGGGACCAGCCTAAGGCATCCGGGGGGCTTTGCCGGGATGAACAGGGTGACACCAGCCTCCCTGTGCAGGTCGCCCACGTCTGCTCCCTGTGTCCAGCCGCCACCCTCCGCCGGGATGGAGCGGGCAGCGGCGGGCAGCCGGCTGTCCTGCAGCTCCATCTAGCGCGCTGCACCCTGGCGTGGCCAGCACCCGGGTTTTATCTGTCTCCGCATTTCGGGAAGCCCTGGCTCCTGGAGCCCTGGGACTCCCAGGGGCTCGTGCTCTAGGGTTCTCCAAATCAACACGTTTTCAGCTGTTGCCGCTGCAGAGGACACCATAAAAACACAGTTCAGGCGCATTCACAGAGAGGAAGTTAAAGGACAGTGAGCCTCTGTTTTTTAAATCTTCTCACCAGTTTTCCACTTGAAATTACTGCCTGAACTGCAAAAGCCTGTGCTGCTCACCTGTGCTGCAGCCTCCACCTCTGTAAGTGCAGAGCAGAGCCAGGCATCAGGGCACGGCCGCCTGAAACACAGCTCTGATTTTCCAAAATATTCAGATTTTCAATGTCTTGGCACCTGACCAACTGTGTTCAAAAGCATCCACCATGCCAGAGGTGCTGAGGACTCTCCAAAAAGATGGTTTCCCCTTAAACAACCTCTTGCTGTGAGCTGACAGCAAACAGGGAGCCTACGCTATGACCACGACAGAGCTGTGAGCTCCTGGGTTTGCTTCAACCACCAGTACCAAAAGGGAAGGGGAAAGGGAAAGGGAAAGGGAAAGCGAAGGCTTGTCTTTTTGGAAAAAGAGCAGCATTAATTTGCAAAGGAATGAAGGAAAAAATGGGATGAGATCCTTCTCACTGCTTTTTCCCAAAATGCACTCCACCTGATGTGGAGACCAAGTACCTCTCCCCGGTACTCCATGCAAACCCTTTTGCAAAACCCCTCTGCTGCCCATGCCCACCGACTGTGGACCCCAGTGCCTCCCCCTCCTCGTGCACAGCTGCTCCTCGGGGAAGCTGAATGAGCCTTTGTGCACGGTATCACATTTTTAACCATACCTGATATTCATGGAGTTTCAGCAGCAAATACATCTTTGTTCAGCCATTTCCCCCAGCTACAGAAGCAAGTCTAATCGCCACACTGGGCTGATGAACAACTCGTGTGTTTGTCCCCTGCCTCAGTGTCGGTCCCCAGCCCGGCTGCAGCACTCCACAGCTCAGCATCACGAGTGGGCTTGGGCTCACCCCTGTGCTGAGAGGCAGAGGAACTTTAAACAAAGGGAGATGTATAAATACTTAAATAAAGACATGAATGATTAACAGAAAGAATTGCTTTTATTTTTTCCACAATTGCTAAGATGCATTATAGAAGACTACAAAGTATTCCCAGCTATTAACAGATGAGGCACCGGCGTTAAATGAAGGTCACAGAGTGACTTATGCAGCATGCTACAACACGTTTGATCAATCTCGTATGAAATATCCGTGCAGTACTTCTGGCTGCTAACTCCTCACCAAACATGTGCTTCACGCAGCGTACAACCACCCCAGCTTTCCAAGCTGTCTGCTTCAGCCTCTCAGCCCGAAATGCTGTGTGGAGAAAGAGAAGTGGCTGTAAAGAATCATAGAGTCACAGGATGGTTTGGGTGCGAAGGGGCCTTAAAACCCATCCAGTGCCACCCCCTGCCATGGGCAGGGACACCTCCCATTAGCCCAGGTTGCCCAAAGCCTCATCCAGCCTGGCCTTGAACCCCTCCAGGGATGGGGCATCCACAGCTTCTCTGGGCAACCTGTTCCAGAAATAGGTGACAAGCTCCCAAGGCCAGTGCTGCCGAGCCCCAGGGCTGCTCTGTGCTCCCCGGCTGGATGCAGCCCCATGGCTCCTCGATGCTGCTGCATCCCACCAGGACCCAGCCCCAGCGACACAGCAAACAGCACAGTCTGACTAGTGAGACAACACCCATGGCCAATTTGTGGGGTTTTTACCATGGTTCACAGCCAACTGTGGGACCTCCCACGATGCACAACTCCTGCTGCCAGGCTTGAGAGTTTAAAAACTCTCAAAAAGAAATCAGAAAGCAAACGTGCTTCTTCCTTGGAATAAAACTATTGTAATGTTCCCTGCAGGCTCCAGGGCCAGGTGCTACCCCATGGGGACACGCTCCAGCCGTCCCAGCCTTGTTCCAGGGATGAAGGACGCATGCATTTTTGTGTGGGCCCTTGAGCTGCTCCTTTAATTTAGCCTTCAATCCCATATGTCTTACAAAAAAACCTCTTAAAACAACTTCCATAAATGCTTTTATTCCGAGGATGCTCTGACTGAATGCTCCTGATTCATCTCCCCGCTATAAATGACCCTTTTACGACACAGCCGGAGCCGTCGAAGGGAAGCAGGGCTGTTTTCTCCCTGCTATCACAATCAAGTTGTTTGGTATAAAATGTGGCTTAAAAGTGAATCCATAATGTCCCTGGCAACGCGAGGAAACCGCTATTACCAGGGGTAAAATGCAGGTAGTAACTCTGTGGGTTTTTCTCCACTGAAACTGTAATTAATGCGGATCCTGTGTACTAAGTGCAGGGAGAAATACAGTCCTCGCAGCAGTTAAAATGCATCTCATTAGCACCGAAACGACTGTATCGTCAAAATGCATTATGTTCAGCGAGGAAAAATTGTGTAATTGAATTCCCACCAAAGCACAGTTCATCTGCATCAAATGGCACTGCGCTCGTCGCCGAGCTCATTTCGGCTGCTGCTGGAAATGAGGATTAATTAGGATACCTGCTCGTTATTCCAGGGAGCGTGCAGACGCGCTGTGGTCAGGCCGGGGGCTGCGGTGAGAGGCTGCGTGCCCAAACCTTGGGGGTCTGGCCACTCCTGCAGTCAGCTCGTCCTCTTAGCAAGATGCATTAGACACTCTGAAATTTTTTGTCGATGCAGCAAATGCTGGTAAAAAAAAGCCGACAATTCAAATGAAGGCATCCCTTTGCTGCGTACATGCCTCAGTAATAATTAATAAATGATTTATGCAATTGCTGTTGAATTATTTGCTGCTGGATTGGTACCTGGCAGTGATCTGTATCAATCATTTCACCTACAAACATGCTGAAAGAGGTGCAAACACACAGGCTAATAAATTCTCCGAAGCCATACATGCGGGGCTCTTCAGCTCCTTCCAGCATAACTCATGGATCTGCAGCGTTTCAATGGGTAAATTATTATGAACTTAAATAAATACATTGAAAGCTTCCAACGGCAGCACAATGCTAGGCAGAGCCTGGGAGCAGACTGGAGGCATGCGGACAGAGCCACGGGGACGTGGCAGAGGTTCAGAGTCCCAATGTCTGTCTGTGCTTTCACTCCAGAGCCTTTCAGCCGCATTGGAGCAGATCTAAGCTGTCCCTTCCCTACAGCACCTCGTCTCCATGAGCCCCGGCACTGGGTGTGTACGGGCAGCAGGGGCTGATTAAATGCATTTTCTATCACCGCCATACATTTTTCCTTTTTTTTTTCCCAGCCACATGCACACCAGAGCCCCGATACATGGGTCTCCTGCATCTCACCAGCACAACAGCCGAGCTGAGGAAACCAGCCTGCAAGCAGAAAACCAGAGTTATTCTGGGGCAGAGGCATTTCGGGGCAAAGCGGCACACGGGGAGGGAGCTCACCCCGCCTGCGCTGGTCTGCAGCACTTCAGCCCAAGGATGGTTTTACTCCACGTTCGCCCAGGGCTCAGCACCCCAGCCCCCAGCCCCCATGGTCCCCGTGGGGCAAGTGGGAATGGAGCAGCCCCCTTAGCAGCTCCCCCCCCCAGCAGCCCCTTTGGACCTTGCTCTGCGCTGCGAGGCCATGGGAGCACTCCAGCAGCTTCAACCTTTGCAAAACCAGGGGCTGCTGTGATATCGTTTCAATCTGCCTCTTGGGTGAGTTTTACCCGCTAGAGGTGTGCGGGATGCTGAGCTCTGTCTCGCTCCTGCACCCTGAACACACGGGGCACGGTCCCACCGCTCTCGGGGTCTCCCTCTGCTCTCCAACACGGCGCCAGGCACATCCTCTTACTTCTGTTCTTCTAATCCCATTATTCAGATGTAACAAGGAAATAATTTCAATTAAGGAAATTAAAAATGTATTTGCATTTGAATTCTAAGTAGGTGTTAATTTGAAGGCACTGAAAGGGGCCCTCCAGCAGCTTCGGGCTGTGTTTGTGTCGGGAGGAGCAGGGGATGGGGCTGGAGGAGGGCAAGAGCCCTCTCCATCACCTGGGGACAGCAATGGTCATGCCAAGGAGGGTCCCGGTCCCGGGGCAGTGCTGGCAGGGGTGGTACGGTGTCAGCCCAACTCCAGGCCCTCGGCCAGGCGGCAGCGACCCTCTCCAGCCTAAACACAGCCCTGAGCCCTCTGTCCGACCTCCCTGCCTAACAGAACCCGGCTCATCTGCCTTTCAGTCCCCCACAGACCTCTGTCAGACAAGCTGCCGTAATGCAGCAATTGCCAAGAGGTTGCCCGATGATGCTGAGCAGGACATGACCATTGATGTGACAGGGACTGGGTGAGACCCTTCCTGCTCTGGAGGGGTCTNCCTCCCTGCCTAACAGAACCCAGCTCATCTGCCTTTCAGCACCCACGGACCTCTGTCAGACCAACTGCTGTAATGCAGCAATTGCCAAGACGTTGCCCGATGATGCTGAGCAGGACATGACCATTGATGTGACAGTGGCAGGGACTGGGTGAGACTCTTCCTGCTCTGGAGGGGTCTTTGCTCAGATCTGAGATGGGATGTGCTGAGCAACTATTAAGGCTGCCCACAGCTCCCACGTCTGCCTGATAACAGGAGGTGGTTTTCCCAAGGTGAGAAAAAGGTCTCCAAGATGATGTTGACCTCCACAGCATCACTGTGTTGAGCACTTTCAACCCACCTGTCTCCTTCCAGGTCCTGTTCAGACCCAGTTTGCCCACTAAGCAGGTGCACCTCTTGGTGAAGCTCTGTACCGGGCCAGTTATCAGGATTTCCTGGTGTGGAAGTGCCAACCAGCAATGGGCAAAGCAAACACCAGCTGAGGAGGCCTCCCGTTAATTGCAGTAGGTGGGAAAAGCAGCAAAAAAGGGTGTTGGAAAATCCTTCAGAGCCCTGAAGCCATGAGGCTGCAAGGAGGGATGAGCACCTTCCCCAGCTGGTCTCTGTGGGCTGCGGTGGCCTCTTGGGTCCCTGGAGATGCCAGGTCCCGGTTCCACCTCCTCCTTCCACTGCTGCTGGGCTCCGACACCACAAGGCTCTGCACCACCAGCTCCCTCGGGCTTCCACGGGAGCCAACCAGCAGCTCAGCTGAATGACGGTGACACAGGGAGATGGCTTTTGGCCAAAAAGGAGGAGACACTTCTGATTTCACCTCCTTGCAGGAGAGACAGCCCAGAGAACAGTGCAAGGCAAGCTCAGTTCAATGCATCTGGATAACAGTCCTGTTGAAAACAGCAACTAATTAGTTAAGTAATAGCCAGTGTTATTAATTCTGCAGCTCTGCCATCACCAATGTATTTGTAATAACAGTGTGTCCTCTGTAACAGCATTAATCATAATGGATTTACTAAGAAATTAAAGGGGAAGGGATATTATCTCCCCCGGGAACACCACTTGACAGCAGCTCTTAGTTACTGTGCGGGTTGTTATCAGATTCATTCTTAACGTCTCGCTCACTGATCTGCTTTCTAACACCCCCTCGCAAACACCCCTCTGTGGGTGGGAACCACAGGACGGCGAATGCAGCCCCCCACCTGCCAGGCACCACTGGGCGAGGGGGCTCCAAGAAGAGCAGCCCTGGAGAATCCCACAGAGTCCATAAGGAGGGTCGGTGCAGCCACCGGCATTTTCTCACCACGTGCGAGGGCAGGAGGACGTGGTCCTGTCCTGCCTTGATGGGCAATGTCCACTTTGGGCAATGTCCGGTGATGTCCTCTTCTGGGTGATGTCCTCTTCTGGGCAACATCCACTTCTCCGGCCGGTTTGCTCATTCTCAGCACTATCAAAAGCCTCTTTTGGCATTTCCAGGGGAGCAAGAAATATTCAGCATCTCTTCCCGACATTTACTCCAAGCATGGAAAGGTTTCATTGAAACTCATTTTCCTACAACTCCTTCTCCTCCCAGCAGGCTCCTGGTTCAGGACCCTTGCACCAACCCAGGCTGTGGACCACCAGCAGCTTGTCCGAGCCAGAGAATCAAGTGAGACGCCCACCAGGGACCCACGCTCAGCTCACAGATGCCCAGGCAGGGCACCGAGCTCGGCCGTGCCAGCGCAGGAGCACCCACATGTCCCCATGCACCACATCGGTCACGGTCACATCCCCACGGGAACCCACAGCAGCCCAGTCCCACCATCCCCACTACCACCCACCCGTGATCAGTGCATTGAGCTTTCACCAGCAGCTCCTTTCTGATAAAAATCAGAGCCTGATTTATCTGCTAAAAAATCAGATGTTCTGATAAAAATTAATGCCTGGTAAAAATTAAAGCCTGAAATCTAAAGCAATGCAGCCCAGGATTTTTCCTAAGAGCTCAGCTTTCCTTGATTAGTTTATGGCTGAGCATAAAGCCGATGAGATTTTTAACGCAGCCTGAGTTAAACCCCTGCAGCGACTGCCCAGGAGAGCAGCGGTGCTGCCAAGGCCATCCACCCGCCGGCAAGAAAAGGAGCCGGAGGCGAGAAGCGCAGCACGCAGCAGGAATCCCAGCGATGCGGCAGCAGCTGCGGCAGCGCGGCTCCAACCTGCCCTTCCCACCGGCACAGCCACCCCCGGCAGTGCCCGGCGCCCGTGTCCCCAGCACAGGCAGCGGGCTGTCCCCAGCCACCCCCACGAGGGAACACGGGGTGTCACAGCTAACAGGAACGTGGATTTGTTGTCCCTGTCCTTTCAAATGACACGGGGATGCCTGGTTCATTTTTCCACCCCAAGTTCTTGATACACAAACTTTTTCGTTTTTTCATTTTCTTGCCCCTTTAATATTTTTTCTTTTTATTTTTGCCCCTTTAATTTGCAGCAGTGACGTTCTGACAGTGGATGAAGCTGAAAAGCCATCCCCTGTGCCCTGGCTGGACTCTTGGAGAGTCGCTGACTTGAGCCGATGCCCGAGCTCCCGCCGGGGCTCTGCGCTNAGGCCTCCCGTTAATTGCAGTAGGTGGGAAAAGCAGCAAAAAAGGGTGTTGGAAAATCCTTCAGAGCCCTGAAGCCATGAGGCTGCAAGGAGGGATGAGCACCTTCCCCAGCTGGTCTCTGTGGGCTGCGGTGGCCTCTTGGGTCCCTGGAGATGCCAGGTCCCGGTTCCACCTCCTCCTTCCACTGCTGCTGGGCTCCGACACCACAAGGCTCTGCACCACCAGCTCCCTCGGGCTTCCACGGGAGCCAACCAGCAGCTCAGCTGAATGACGGTGACACAGGGAGATGGCTTTTGGCCAAAAAGGAGGAGACACTTCTGATTTCACCTCCTTGCAGGAGAGACAGCCCAGAGAACAGTGCAAGGCAAGCTCAGTTCAATGCATCTGGATAACAGTCCTGTTGAAAACAGCAACTAATTAGTTAAGTAATAGCCAGTGTTATTAATTCTGCAGCTCTGCCATCACCAATGTATTTGTAATAACAGTGTGTCCTCTGTAACAGCATTAATCATAATGGATTTACTAAGAAATTAAAGGGGAAGGGATATTATCTCCCCCGGGAACACCACTTGACAGCAGCTCTTAGTTACTGTGCGGGTTGTTATCAGATTCATTCTTAACGTCTCGCTCACTGATCTGCTTTCTAACACCCCCTCGCAAACACCCCTCTGTGGGTGGGAACCACAGGACGGCGAATGCAGCCCCCCACCTGCCAGGCACCACTGGGCGAGGGGGCTCCAAGAAGAGCAGCCCTGGAGAATCCCACAGAGTCCATAAGGAGGGTCGGTGCAGCCACCGGCATTTTCTCACCACGTGCGAGGGCAGGAGGACGTGGTCCTGTCCTGCCTTGATGGGCAATGTCCACTTTGGGCAATGTCCGGTGATGTCCTCTTCTGGGTGATGTCCTCTTCTGGGCAACATCCACTTCTCCGGCCGGTTTGCTCATTCTCAGCACTATCAAAAGCCTCTTTTGGCATTTCCAGGGGAGCAAGAAATATTCAGCATCTCTTCCCGACATTTACTCCAAGCATGGAAAGGTTTCATTGAAACTCATTTTCCTACAACTCCTTCTCCTCCCAGCAGGCTCCTGGTTCAGGACCCTTGCACCAACCCAGGCTGTGGACCACCAGCAGCTTGTCCGAGCCAGAGAATCAAGTGAGACGCCCACCAGGGACCCACGCTCAGCTCACAGATGCCCAGGCAGGGCACCGAGCTCGGCCGTGCCAGCGCAGGAGCACCCACATGTCCCCATGCACCACATCGGTCACGGTCACATCCCCACGGGAACCCACAGCAGCCCAGTCCCACCATCCCCACTACCACCCACCCGTGATCAGTGCATTGAGCTTTCACCAGCAGCTCCTTTCTGATAAAAATCAGAGCCTGATTTATCTGCTAAAAAATCAGATGTTCTGATAAAAATTAATGCCTGGTAAAAATTAAAGCCTGAAATCTAAAGCAATGCAGCCCAGGATTTTTCCTAAGAGCTCAGCTTTCCTTGATTAGTTTATGGCTGTGCATAAAGCCGATGAGATTTTTAACGCAGCCTGAGTTAAACCCCTGCAGCGACTGCCCAGGAGAGCAGCGGTGCTGCCAAGGCCATCCACCCGCCGGCAAGAAAAGGAGCCGGAGGCGAGAAGCGCAGCACGCAGCAGGAATCCCAGCGATGCGGCAGCAGCTGCGGCAGCGCGGCTCCAACCTGCCCTTCCCACCGGCACAGCCACCCCCGGCAGTGCCCGGCGCCCGTGTCCCCAGCACAGGCAGCGGGCTGTCCCCAGCCACCCCCACGAGGGAACACGGGGTGTCACAGCTAACAGGAACGTGGATTTGTTGTCCCTGTCCTTTCAAATGACACGGGGATGCCTGGTTCATTTTTCCACCCCAAGTTCTTGATACACAAACTTTTTCGTTTTTTCATTTTCTTGCCCCTTTAATATTTTTTCTTTTTATTTTTGCCCCTTTAATTTGCAGCAGTGACGTTCTGACAGTGGATGAAGCTGAAAAGCCATCCCCTGTGCCCTGGCTGGACTCTTGGAGAGTCGCTGACTTGAGCCGATGCCCGAGCTCCCGCCGGGGCTCTGCGCTCTCCAAAGCCGTGAGCCTGTTTTTTCCTCTCCTCCATGTTTGCCATGTTTTGGTTCTAATTTGTTAAGCATGAGTTGCAGCCTGGGTAATTACATTTGTCTTAATTAGTATGTATTACCACACACCGCCGCGCTGAAGAGACTTTTCTTCTGCGGCCAGCTCCTCGCCACGGCTGGCACCCCGCGTTCCCGGAACCCTAAGCACAAGCTGCCGAAATACCGCAGCCCAGCGCCGCCGGGCTGCTGGCAGCCAGCTCATTAAATACAGAAATGCTTTCTGCACATGTGCCATAAATAAGTGATAAAGTTTGTGCAAAGCAGGATGTCCTTATCACTGCTTTATCCTGGTTTTTTGGATCTTGCCAGGAGCGATCCTCACCTGTGGGAAAAGCTGGGATGCTCCGGGAGATGCAGGAGCAGGGGGTGTCACAGGGAGGGACACCCACAGAGGTGGGGAACGGGTCATGGGCAGGTTGAAGGGAACCTGTAAAGGTATTTAAGGTGAAGATTTCAAATGAGACCTTAAAGTCAGGCTGTACAGGTGGAGATGAAGCCCCGCTACAGGGTCAGCTCTCCTGTCCCAGCTGAGAAGCCACCGGGGATGGTGGATGGGGGCTGAGAGCCAGGGGTGGGAGAGAGCAGGGGGAAGCATGGGGTAAGAAAAATAAATGAGCAGAGATCAGGAAGATTAGCAGTAATACCCAGCGTTTTGCCAAGCAACACCGGGGGACCTGAAAAAGATGAAATTACATTGTAAGTGCTTCAAGACACGAGTCACAGAGAAGCGATGAGAGAAGTGACCCATCAGCATCGGGGCAGGACACGAGGCTGGGGAGGGAACAATGGAGATGGTGCCTGCTGCTGCCTCTGCTGGGGAGCCCGATCCCCGCCACACTGCGGGTGTGAGAGCGCACAGATCCAGAGGAAAATGAATGCTGTGTCCAGGTCAAACCGCAGATGCCATTTGTCCCCAGCTGTTTCGGGTGCCGAGCAGGTTGATCCGGGTCCTGGGTTGTGATTGATACGACGTCAAAGAGCAGGATGCCTCCATCAGCACCAGGGGATGGCAGGGATGCAGCTGCAGAGTGCAGATGGGGTGCAGGGAAGAGCAAAATTTGTTTCAAGCTGAGCTGATTTTCAGCCCCAGAGCTGCTGATTGTGTTTTGAATTTCTGAGGCAGCCAGCTTTGGGGCTGAGCACCAGAGTTCTGCTGTTACAAATGAACTGCCAGGCGCTGCCAACACATCGCTGACTTTATGAAGCCATTAACCAGTCGATGGAAATCAGCTTTCTCTTCCACTGCCATCCTCCTGCCAGAAGCCCGTCCATCCATCCGTCATTCCCGGCTCTGCACATCTGTCTCGGTGCCCCGGTGCTGTTCCCCTGGGTCCGCGCTGCAGCAGGATTAGGTACAGCGAAGATGCTGCGGATGATGTAGGTGAGAGATTCAGTTGCCTGGCTGCATAAAAAGCACAGTTTTTTGGT
>VZTO01022284.1:0-11155 GCA_013400615.1 Syrrhaptes paradoxus
AAAGTGGTCAGCAGTGGAAGGCAGAGAGCATTAAATCAGAGCAAGAAGCACAAAGTAGTAACTTGAAGTACTAGGCTGTGATCCCCCTCCAACTCTGTAAATGCTTCTGTTTGTGGCTAGATGTCAGGAAGATCAGAGGAATAAACAACAGAAAAGGAGAAATTTCTGGTGAGATGATTGCTTGGCAGCAGGGACCAGGCCAGAGTCAAGCTTTGACCTCCGAGCATCCACCTTGCTGCTTGGAGAAGCCTCAGTCCTCTCCCATCTAGATCTCCTTTCATCTCCTGGCTCAGCTTAGAGCCTGCAGTACAATAGCTAGCCAGTCACCAGAGCCAGCAGCTTGGGCTTGCTTTGTAAGTTGAGCGTGCTTTTTAAGTTGTTTGTTTTTGTTGTTTTTTTAAAGGCAAAGAAAAACCCCCAGAGAGAGGCATGATAGCCCCAAGGGGAATTTTCTGTTAAAGTCACTGCCAAAAGAATGACCAATTTGTAAGTGAAATGTTGACACTTTTATAACACAGCAAATATCTCTCCCTTGAGTGAAGCACTTCAAGAATTTTTTTTCTTAAAAAAAAAGATTAATTTTGTCAGAATATTAAATACTAGAAGGAAGTGTTGCAATACTGTAACATGTTTTCCCTTTCTCTCCATTTCCCACTTTCACACACACAATTCCTTCAAGGCCCCACAAAGGAGCCACAGTCCCTTGAACAGAACCACACAACAGAAAGAGCAGGTGAAACCCTCTGGGTAAATAAAAAAATCTAGTTTAGAAGCATTAGCAAATACCATCATCCTCTTACCAGCACTGTACCTGCAAAGCCTTCCTCCCAGGCTACTGGTTTCCACATCCCTGGCACCAGCCTGCTCTCACCATGGGCTGGTTTATATTGAAGGGGAGCCAGATGGAGTCCGTAGAAGTGGCTGCTCCCTTTTCTAAAGCACCTGTGTCCAAGTCCCAGATGGGGGGGGCTTTGTGTTGGCCAGCTGACCCCATCACTGCTGCTCCCTGCCCAGGAGACACCTGGTACCAGAGCAAACTGGGCAACAAGAAAGTGAAACGTGCTTTTTGCATTAAATTTGCAGGACATACTGTATTTGGGTCTGATTGACTGGGGGCAAGGCTGGGGACTGGGTCTGGGTGCACCCCAGCACGGCTCCACACCGTTTCCTTGCCTGGTTCCCCCAAGCCCCCTCTCCAGCAGCCTGGATGACTGTCCCGCAGGCTGCACCCCTGCGTGCTGCACGGACCTGGTGTGCTGCTGGGATAGTTTATCCCTTTGGTCTTTGGTCTTGCTAGAGGACAGCCAGTAAAGAGGGGTGAGAGCAGAGAGGCTTTTGATGTGGGGAGACCACAAAGCTCATTTAGGATGCACACGCCACCAAAAAAAACCCCAACCGCCAGACAGTCATAACTTCAAACCAGTGCTGACTGCAGTTGAAAACAGCAAGGTACTGGCAGAAAAACTAGCACCTAAGCCAAGTTCAGACGTGGTGTAAGCTGAATCTGAGACTGTTTATGATGCTGAAGAGAGCTAATGGTTGCCAGCAGGCAAGTCTTGCTGTTAAAGAGAAGCACACAACTTGTTAAAGGTACCTCTGAGCGCTCTTTCAGGCCCAGCAGAAATCATAGGATCTCAGAATGGTTTGGGTTGGAAGGGACCTTAGAGATCATCCAGTTCCACCCCCTGCCATGGGCAGGGACACCTCCCACTAGCCCAGGTTGCTCAAAGCCTCCAAACCATCACCCAGCTCCTCTGTGCAGCAAAACCCACTGGAGACAGGAAGGGCTGCATCCATGTCCTGCCCATCCCATGGCTGCTTGTCCCTGAGCTCCGTGGACAGGACCCCTGGGGGGATCTGGGGTGTAGGACAGGGGCTGATCGGTGTGTGCTGGACAGAGCTGGACAAGGAGCAGAGCATGAGGGCTTCTCCGGCTGCTGTGGACACAGGCTGGGGCAGGCAGTGAGGCAGGCGGGGGACAGGAGTGGGGACCGTTCCTTGCAAGTGGACCAAACATCCATTCGCATTGTCCTGCCACCTTCCCATCCCAGCTTCTCACCACCATCAGCCTTGGCCCAGGGAAGCAGCATCATCACTGTGTCGGTGCATCATTGCGTCACTCCATCCTTGTACAGGATGCGACAACCAGGTCTTGCAGCTTCACCCTTTGCGGAGGGCACTCTGTACAGAGACAGCAAGGACAAGTTTAGGCATTGCTGAAGGAGCTCAGCATCGGCTACTTCATCCTGCTAGAAAGCCACGCTGGATTAGTCCTGGCTCAGGAGCTTCTGCATCGCTGGACAGTGGGTTGGGATGCACGCCTGCTTCAACACAAGCAATCTAAACAGCTCTGTAGCTCTTTCCTAGCAAATTGTTATAAGCCCGAAGAGCTAAGTGCAAAGTGAATTTCTTGTGTTAATTTATTTGTGCCCATTTAGATTTGGTTTGTTTTATTTTAATAAGAGATGTGAGTTGAGACTTCTGTTGGAGAATTAAAATAATTCACTTCAAGCGCTGCTTGTTAGCGTGCGGCAAAGCAAGTAATGAACTTCCAACTAAGTTCTGAGCTGAGCATTAGGAAAGGTATTAGTTTGCCAGAGCTGATTAAGTTATTTATTGAAAATAAACTAAGTGGGGGATTTGTTGCTGATTCTTTCCTCTGATAATTTATTGTCTGAATGGAGATTTTTTCCCCTGTACCTTTTGTTTTTTAGTAAAAAATAAGATACAGGGAATAGGAAACATTTTATAAGTGCAGCATTTGGGTTACAAAATTATTCATTTGGGGAGCTGTTTGGATGGAACAACTTTGGATTCCAAAATGTTAAACATTTTATTGAAATCTCCAAAGTTCTGCATGGTCCAAATGTACAACAGACTGTACCCTGGAGGGTGGGGTTTTGGTTGTGTCTTGACTTGAGGCGGTACGACTTTGGTTCTCCTTCCTTACTAAGGAGCTAGAAATGTCAGGGAGATCCGAGCCACCAGGCTTGTGGGCATGGGGGGTCTCCTAACAGGCTCCCCGAGCCCATTTTTCTCCACCACCGCTTTTGGTCTTCCTCTCCCCACCTCTACTTACAACTAATTTTACATCATATATCACCCCACTTTCTTGGTGCTTTCACCACGGGAGAAAGAGCTGGAAGCAGGTGGAGCGAGGGAGTGAAGGAAAGAGAGAAAATGGAAAAAAAGAATGAAAGTGAGAGGCTGAGGGGGCGGGGATGAAGGGCTTGAAAGGCCTGAGGGGGGGGACGACAGGGGCAGGATGGCCCCTAGCCACCCCACATTGTGCCTGGCTCTATCCATCTAAATAAAGGGACCGTCCTGACTTGTGTCCCAGCTGGGACAGGTTTGGGTGTTGTCCCCTTCCCCTGTTTGCTCCTCCTACTCTTTTCTCCCCCCCACCCCATCCAAACTGCATCAAAGTAATGTCCCCTTTTGTGGCTGCCATCCAGGTGACCTTTTCTACCTCCTCATCCTCCTTTCTCCCCATGCCCCCGGGTGAATAAACCCCCAGGTGAGGGGAGGGTGGAAGCTGGGATGGAGAATGCTGGCCCTGGGGCAGATGTGCCCTTTCGCACCCCCACTTGCCCCGGTGAGGCGGGAGTGGCACTAGGGACACAAGCATGGGGATGTTTTTAGGGGTGGCATGTGCCTGGGGGTGGATCAACCTGCCCAGTATCCCACGGTGAGCCAGGAGGTGCAGGAAGTTTTGCAGATTTGTCCCTAAAAGAGAGTGTGTCCCCTTTTCCACCTTATATAAACACCCGCAGCAGCCAGCCCTGCAGGGGGGGGCAGAGCCAGGTGCGGGTTGGGGTGGCCGAGGGCACCCCAGCACGGGCGCGTGGGCCTTCGATGAGCAAATATCCAGCCACAGCCTGCACCGAGGATGTTTGCTGGGGGAGAAACAAAAACAGATGCTGGTCTGGGCACAGCAAGAGCCTACCCACAGCTCATCCTCTTGTGCCTGCGGGGTGCTTGCTTTCTTCGTGGCTTTTCCCCCCACTCCTTGCATTTGTTTCCCTTGTGTTCTTTCTGGTTTATCAATCTTTATTAGGCTCTGCTGCCTAGGCAGAGCTCAGTCACCTGCTGGGGCTGTGGCCGGGCGCGGAGGCTCCACTGATGCTGGCTGTAAGCGATGTGGGGTCCCTGCAGTGAGCACCACAAATGGTCCCACCGCTCCTCTTTTTCATTCTCAGGGAACCTGAGAAACACTCTCTGTCCTGCCAGCCCCTGGATCCCTGCAGGCAGGTAGTGAGGTGGTGCAGGGCACCCCGCTTTCCCGCTTCCCAGTCTGCCCATGGGAAGCTGAACCCACCGTCGGGAGTGACGGCACAGCATTAGATGTGGTCAATCATAGAATCACAGAATGGTTCAGGTTGGAAGGGACCTTCAAGATCATTGAGTTCCCACACCCTGCCATGGGCAGGGACACCTCCCACTAGCCCAGGTTGCTCAAAGCCTCATCCAGCCTGGCCTTGAACACTTTGGAGGTAGTCTTGTCCACAAATGTTCCCATGGGTTTATTTTTTTCCTGGTTTAAGCATCCATCATGCTGGGGTCTCCTGGTATGTAATTTTTAAAGCTGGTGAAGGTATCTTGAAGTGATGCCCTCGGCCGGGTGTAGCTCCACTGGAGGAACAAGAGGCACGTGGCTCTGATCCGTCACAGGTTCACGCTGGCTGCTGCTGGGACTCCACGCCTAGAGCTAAGGCCCTGCGTTAAATGGAGCCAACGTTTTCCTCCAGGGTACTTAACAGGCATCAGGATCTCCAAGAGATGGATAACACCTGTGCCCTGAAGTTTTTACAGTGCGTATTTTCTTTTAGAAAACCATGAGCAGCTCTCTGCTTTGAAGCCCATATTTCCCTCAGCAATCACAAATGCATGGAGGCACGACGCAACGCTCCAGCCATGAAATCCCAGTAAAAGCCCTTATTTTGCATGTCTGATGCTCTCAAGCCTTGACATTCAAGTGGCAGTACCTCTGCTGAGCTCTGCTCCAGCTGTGCATGCTGGCTGTCCTGGCACATGAACACCTCCTGTCCCCTGGGGCAGACAGGGACACCAGGGCGGGCTTGGGTGGCTCACCCCGTCTGAGCATCTAGCTCGTGTTTCTTCACCGGCTTTATCTGTAAAGGGAGAGTTCAGATCCACGCGGTGCCCCAGGTTGTCCAAAATGCAGGAGAACCCTCCACCCCAAAGCCCTTGTCTCCGTGTGTTTCAGATCTTATTTTGGCTGCCCAGGGTGATACTGTCAGATCCTAAATTAGCCTCTTACAATCTAAATTGAATTTAGACCCAGAAAATCCCCTGCTTTCAGATGTTTCTGGTTACACAATAACCCTGGCTCCCCTTCTCAGAGGAGTGCAATGGCAGGATTTTGAAATTCCTTGTTGGTTCATGTTTGCATATAAATGCTGATTTTATCTTTTCTGTACACAAAGTAAACACAAAGCTGTTTTACAATAATGTTGCCGTTGAAACATGCACCCAGGATGGCAAAACAACCCTGGCTTAGAGATGTTTCCAGGCGCAAGGACCATGCCTCCCTTCACACAAAGAAGCCGCCCGCTCCCAGATGCCCAGCCCACCCTCATCCCTGTTGATGCAGTTCAACAGGCAGATTTCGTCAGGCAGGGGTAAGATCCAGAAGTCAAAGCGAGATGGTGATGGTAAGGGATGTCAATTCACCCAGCCGGTGAGCAAACCTAAATGCAGGTTCTCAATGGAGCTGAATTTTTCGGTAGACCCTTGTGAGCTGTGGACCAGGCTGGAAGTGCCCAGACCCGCTGCAATGGGGCAGTGATGGACCTCACTTTTACAGGGACTTCTATTTCTTATCTTTTTTTTCAAATTACACTCAGGGAGTGTAATTCAGGCGAAAACAGGGGCTTGAAGTAAGGTAGCTCTGGGGAAAACTCTTATGCTAAAATATCCTCATTGTGAAAGGACTAAATGCAGTCCTGGACAGGAGCAAAGCAAAAGGAAGAAGTGTTGCTAGGAGGAGATAACTAACATGGAGTAAGTTAATTCAGCATAATTCCTGGGGATCACAGATGGCTATACCTGAAAACCACCCTTGCCCGCAAGCCTTAGTTATAGAAGGAATATCGTAAAATCAAAGAAAACAACATTTTCTGATTATTTCTTCTCTGTCAGTGGATGTTGCAGAAACTCCATTTGAAAGTCAACAGCTTCTGGTGGAAGAGGCAATCTTGTGTGCAACTGGAGAGGAGATAAATCCAGCCCAAATATCTCCCATCAGCCATCTAAGAGTGTGGTGTCTGCTTTAAGTTACTCATTTGACTAGTCATCTACTTTAATAGCCCATGAGACAGAGGCATTTTCTGGGAGCAGTTCGTTCTTCTTGCTGTAGAATGACTATTTGACGTGGGATCAGCTGCCCCAGGGTGATGCCTGTCCCTCCTGACGGCCGTAGGTGGGTCTGTGGTGGGCAGATATATCAGTTGTAGCCAGCTTTAGGTGGTCACGGGGCAATGAGTTGCCTCCTGCCCTATATACCTGAGTGCTCATGGAGGTTGAAGCACATCCGAGAAGTCATCTCTGAAATACCACGTATTCAGCCCAAAGTTCACTGAAGTTCAGGTTGCTGTGGCTTTCAGTGGCCTTTGCATCGCGTGTGTAGTAACGCATCTGAGGCAGTATCAGAAATGGAACCCACTTTATTGCTGGTGGTCACCGTACCTGATCTACAACATGGATCAGACCAAAAAAGTCCCCAACCTGGCCATCAAACCTCTGTCTTTAAATGTCACTAAATCATAGAATCATTAAGGTTGGAAAAGACCTCAAGGATCATCAAGTCCACCCATCAACCCAACACCACCCAACCCATTCAACCATGTCCTGAAGCACCCCATCTACACGTTTCTTGAACACCTCCAGGGATGCATCCAGCAAAAGCAGGGTAACGTGTTTTTCATGTCCTAGCAGTCATATGGGATTCAAATACTACACTGCAAGAGCAAAACCCGAGAATGTCACACAGCTGCCTCATGTGAAACAGTTAAAAAAGTGGACTTGCAGGATATTTCTGTTAGAAACCACACTCCTTGTTGGTTTGCACAAGAGGCTTAGAAGAAGGTCTGCAAATGTTCTTGAGGTACTAACTCCTGCGGCCAAGGCCAGGAACAGGTGGGATGAAAAAGACAACTGAGAAATGCCAGATCATTTAGCAACGTTAGTTGTCTTGTAGAAGCAATTGCACGGAGACAAGCAAGTCATCCCAAGCCCCCTGGCACAGCTACCCAGCTTACACCCCTGCACTGGAAATCGCAGCTTGCTTCTGTAATGCAGCAGGTTCCATCGCAGCACATTGATCCCTGCTGCAAGCCCTCTCTATCACTAGTTAACACTCACGCAAATTTCATTACTAGATGCAGAGCCTCAGCCTGTCTAGAAATGTGAGCATCAGCTCGGACCAGAAGGAAAGAAAAAGTATATTAAATGGTCAGGAATGATAAAATGCACATGCCAGTACCCTGGATCTCATTGAGTCACCTGTCCACACAAGCTCCTCATCTGGCCACACTTGGGTGGCTTTTACTGCTGTTGTTTCATTGTTCCTATACAAACCTCGGACGGATATCAATCCGTAGAGATGATGGAAACTCTACTAATTTCCTTACGGCTGCAACACAAGCCCACCCCTACCTTGTCCAGAGCCCTCCTCCTTGCCAGAATCCCAAATCCTCATCCCTCACCAAAAATATTGTGAATTTCAGAGGGTTGGAGACACCTTCTCCTCTCTGCCTCTGCTTCTGAGGTCATGTATGTACCCCACAGGGACTGAAGGGACAGACACACTTCTCTGCCTTCAAATCCCTACCATATATTTTCTATAGGTGAGAAGATGTAAATGTCTCCCTGCCCANGGGGCTGGAGAACAGGTCTCCTGGTCCTTTTGTATTGAAATGGTGAGATCTCAATCACTCCTTTGAAGTTTGTTTTGCAGGGGTAAAAAAACCCCCAAAGCCCAGAGGTTTCCTTCAATAATGCAGGAGGGAATCAGGATTGGGACCATCAGCGTAGTTTATTACAATGCCATAGAATCACAGAATCACAGAATGGTTTGGGTNTCATGTGAAACAGTTAAAAAAGCGGACTTGCAGGATATTTCTGTTAGAAACCACACTCCTTGTTGGTTTGCACAAGAGGCTTAGAAGAAGGTCTGCAAATGTTCTTGAGGTACTAATTCCTGCAGCCAAGGCCATCAGGAGGTGGGATGAAAAAGACAACTGAGAAATGCCAGGTCATTTAGCAACATCAGTTGTCTTGTAGAAGCAATTGCACGGAGACAAGCAAGTCATCCCAAGCCCCCTGGCACAGCTACCCAGCTTACACCCCTGCACTGGAAATCGCAGCTTGCTTCTGTAATGCAGCAGGTTCCATCGCAGCACATTGATCCCTGCTGCAAGCCCTCTCTATCACTAGTTAACACTCACGCAAATTTCATTACTAGATGCAGAGCCTCAGCCTGTCTAGAAATGTGAGCATCAGCTCGGACCAGAAGGAAAGAAAAAGTATATTAAATGGTCAGGAATGATAAAATGCACATGCCAGTACCCTGGATCTCATTGAGTCACCTGTCCACACAAGCTCCTCATCTGACCACACTTGGGTGGCTTTTACTGCTGTTGTTTCATTGTTCCTATACAAACCTCGGACGGATATCAATCCGTAGAGATGATGGAAACTCTACTAATTTCCTTACGGCTGCAACACAAGCCCACCCCTACCTTGTCCAGAGCCCTCCTCCTTGCCAGAATCCCAAATCCTCATCCCTCACCAAAAATATTGTGAATTTCAGAGGGTTGGAGACACCTTCTCCTCTCTGCCTCTGCTTCTGAGGTCATGTATGTACCCCACAGGGACTGAAGGGACAGACACACTTCTCTGCCTTCAAATCCCTACCATATATTTTCTATAGGTGAGAAGATGTAAATGTCTCCCTGCCCATGCTGGCTGGATGTCACCACTCCAGTCCTGGCACCATTCCCTGTCCCCAGACCACCCCATGGCCCCTTCCCCGGTGTTCCTGCCTTACCTCCAGCCTCCCTGAGCAGTGATTAATGGTGCCCATCAATCAGGCAGCGTGGCGATGAATGCGGCAGGCAGGCTGCGATTAACCTTGGGGAACCTTGTCCCTCTGCTCCCCCCTTGGCCAACCCCCTCTGGAGCCCCCTGCTGAGATTATTGGGAGAAATGAGGCAGGATGGGGGCATNCCAGGTTGCTCAAAGCCTCATCCAGCCTGGCTTCAGCTGGCACTGTCCATCCCTGCTGCCGGAGGAAAGGGGAAAGGGAAGGTGCTCCCATTTCTGCCTGTGCCAAGTGCTTACATTTGGGGTTGATGGGCTGAACCCACACCGATGTCCTTGCAAACATCAGTGAGACTTGCCCCGATGTGGCATGGGACAGAGATACCGTACCTATATGAAAACAAATCTCCTGTGATTTTTCCAGGCTCCTCGTTAAAATGGAGCCACTGCCCTGATCCTGGGGCTCCCAGTGCTAGGGCTGGCATGCTGCGGCAGGCTGGGGAGGAAAAGCCCGTCAGACCGTTTGAACTCCACCTGCGCTTAACAACCGGCCTTTCGCCGCTGCGCTCTGTGTTAGCGCAGGGTATTTTCTACTCGAAGGTGTTCAAGGGCAAAGTTTACACCTCTGGGTGAGAGGGTTTGCCCGCTCGCCCGCCTGCATGGTGGCGGCTCCTTGCTGGGGTTGGCAGTTGTCAGGCTGGTGGTTTGGGACGAGCATCTGTTGGGTCACACGCTGGCTGTGACAGCAGAGCCAGTACCTCCCATAGAGACCAACCCAGGGCTGGGAATGCCAGGAGGGAGGATCAGGTGGGAGAGATGCTCTGGCAGGTGGGATGGATTCTTCTTTTCCTCCTCCAACAGTCCTTAGTGCTCCCTTATTTGCTTATAATCACCAAGAGGCTTTGTTGGTATGAAATAAAGCTGCACATGCTCCTGTTAGGAGCCTGTGGGGCCCTTTCAGGTCTTGTCCCTTGCTGATAAGGATGCAAATTAACCAACGAACTGCAATTAATAGCCAAACCCCTTTCAAGAAACAGCCTCATGCTTGAGCATTTCTGAACAGGGTTTTTCCAAATATTTGTCTCTTATTTGAAACCAAATATTTGTCTCTTGTTTGAATGGACATGATGAACATTTTAATCTGTGTTGTTCATATATATATATATAAATATACATGTAGCCCTGCAAGCATGCCAATGTCTGTGTGTCCAGTTGGTGTTTCCAAGCTCAGAAGGAGGAAGGTTTGCTTTGCTTGTGANCTTTCAAGAAACAGCCTCATGCTTGAGCATTTCAGAACAGGGTTTTTCCAAATATTTGTCTCTTATTTGAAACCAAATATTTGTCTCTTGTTTGAATGGACATGATGAACATTTTAATCTGTGTTGTTCATATATATATATATAAATATACATGTAGCCCTGCAAGCATGCCAATGTCTGTGTGTCCAGTTGGTGTTTTCAGAGGAAGGTTTGCTTTGCTTGTGAATTTTGGGGGAGCCACTTGGGTTAGCAACAGTTCAGGGTCCAGCCTCCAGCATCAGCCTGTCTCATCATCTTCTCTGGCCACCCCATCCCTCTTTACCCCAGATCACAGGGGACCGAAGGATGCCGTGGGGCTGCCCCATGCAGGTGGGTGCTGGGGGGGGAAAGGCTGACTTGCCACCCGAGGAACCTGCCAAAGAGGCTGGAAAAGTGAGGCTGAGCTTCCCCACGGCACCTGGGGAGGTGGGTCGAGGTGGGGAGGGTGCACGGCTATTAAGATCTCCCTTCCAATGTTATTAAAGAATATTTTGCTGCTGCAGCACGACAGGTGTGGAGGCGCAGGCAGGTAAACACAGCCCGGAGCAGGGCAGCCCGCCAAGTCTGTTTCCTTACATAAATCTCTCCACTTCAAGGTATGCAATTAATCCTGGCTCCAGCCTCCATTCACCACAGACCTTCTTTGTACACATGATGTATTAATCACCAGAAAGGACTTTTGCACCTCTGCTATCATTCCTGGTTTGCAGCCTGCTCCAAAAAGAACTTGGAGGACCTGCAGAGACTCAAGGACGTGGTGGCAGAGCTGGGCTGGCGATGGCATCTCACACCAG